>JAPSGF010000149.1:295472-341851 GCA_035772895.1 Perdix hodgsoniae
AAAGAAAAAGAAAAAGAAAAAGAAAAAGAAAAAGAAAAAGAAAAAGAAAAAGAGGACTCCCCATTTCAACATTTCAGTGAACCATTTGAATAAAAGGAAATAGCTTAAAACCATTCTCACTTTTTTGCTCATTTTACTGGAAAGCCACAAGCCTAGATGAGTAACTTGCCTATAGATTCCACCTTGGTGATCTGCTCTTCTTGGAGAGGACTATGACAGCATTCCCTTTCCCCCTGCTATCTTGCTCTGGATCTGCAGGGTTCATGCTCTGATTCTTTTCAGTATGTGGTTGAGGAAGATGTCAGCCTCCAGGCTGCAAGCAGTAAATGATTTGTGCTTAGAGACTCAGCAAAATGAAACATGGAAGTTAGCATTTCACATCACAAGCAAATAAACACATGGGAGCCAGGCAGCTCGAGCCAGTTAGCGTCCAGTGATAACATACACAGAGAAATTATCTTTACTTTGAGATAAAGCCCTTCATTTTCAAAGCGGGGAAAAGAGGTGGTAGGAAAACCAGACTGTCTGCAAGCTCCCGAGCTCTGCCAGCTCAGCACCTCCTCACACAGCCAATCTTGCCAAAAGAAGCAAAGCACGGAAACCCTGACACCTTCAGCAGGGCTAGCTGCTTCCCCACAGCCCCCAAAGGACATGAGGGTGTACTATGGAAGGAATGCACCCCACTGAGCAGTTTCTGAGCAGAGCTCTTTAAAGTAATGTCACTTTTACTTTACAGAAGCTTCAGTGAAGTCAGCAGCACCAGCTGACCTGAATCTCACTCACATGAACCAGACCACCACAACAAAATCCTCCTCAATCTCTCCAACCCTGCTAACATCATCTGCACAGGGTAAGTACACAAGGTGGGAAAACCCCAACTATTGCTCAGGTGGGACCTATCTATGCATCCTTTCTCATCCTTGCAAACGTGGGTGCATCATAAAGCCCTCACTGGACCACACCATGCTACCAATGCAGCACACTTTTGAATACATTTCAGCTTTTGCTGAAAAAGCAGCTCATTCCAGCTCACCAACTACACATGGCTGGATGTGCACGGCCTGGATGTGGCAGCTGGACATCTTAATTTTGGTTTGGAGTTCCCCTCCTGTTGTTTCATGCCTGTAAGCAACAGTTCTCTGTAGCATAACTAACAGCAGCTTCTAAAGTTAATCCTCCTCTGCTGTGTTTTCTTTATCCAGAGGAGAAGTCCAGTGGAAGCAGAAACACAACAGCCCCATCAACTCCAGGTACTTTATTTTTTTATAGGCCAACAATAGGTGCAGACAATTTCACAGCAATCAGCTTGCTTTATTTACATGGCACAGGTTATTTGAGCACTACTCTCTCTTGGTGTTGAGCCCTCAGTACCACCCAAAATCACCTCTGCTATCCTTACAGGTGGTGATAAAACACAAGAGAAATCTTGCATCCCCTGCTTGGGATGAACTTGAACAGTTGGAAGACTAACCTACATTTAGGAACAGCGTGGCACTTTTAGCACCCTTTAAAAAAGCCTCTTTTTGCTTCTGATAGTTTGCTTAATCTGGCTTTTAAGCAGAAGTTAGAGAATTCAGGAAGAGTTTTCTCAGAATAAGGACAGAACCCAAATAAGTGGGAATACTGAAATCTGAGATCTGATCAGATTCTCCATTAAAGAGCCCTAGAATCATTGAGACTGAAAAACTGCTTTGCCTCTCAGATCTTCCCTCACTCATGCAAGGTTAAAAACCCATGGTCAGCCGTGCCTGACAGATGTCCAAGCAGCGTGTCTGTGCCCAGCTAAGCCAGGAGCCCTTCACATCACAGCAGATTGCTATTAATTATAACCCTGCTTTAGCTGAAAAGCTCCATACATCTTCAGCTACAGAAACGCTGCTGATGCTTCCAAAAGACAGAGCTCCTGTTGAGTGAGTCTCAGCATTTCCCAGGATTGAGGAACTCATGGCAGGCTCAGCACACAAAGCTTCTGTCCTCCACCTGTGGCTGAAAGAACCATTTCAGAATGAAACAAGAGGTTTGATGACTGCTAGAAAACAGTGCAGCTGGTAGCTGTACAACTTGCTCCTGCTTCCCTGGAGCACCGTGCCCATGTCATTGCTGATTTCTAACCAGTTCAATCTGGTACTTCACTGTATTTCTGCATTCTTCTGACTTTTGGCAAAAGAACATTCCAAACCCTGATGTTTTCCCAAAGGCAGGAGCCCCAGTTCCACACAGCTGCCCACCCTGTGCCCCACTGCCAGGAGCTGATCTACACCTCTGTGGGCAGCGCCTACTTTGGCCAACACTGCTTGTGAGAGGGAGGGGATGGGAAAAGAAGAAAATATCCTGGAGCCCTTGCTTGAAAAAACCTCTCTGCTGCCACAGCTGGACTGTATACTGGTCAAGTAGCCCAACTCAAACTGGCTTAGTTACTTCTAGATAAAACAGCATGCAAGACATGCCCACTAATTTCATCTTCAAGTCAAAGACAAGTAGCTGATCCATAGCCATATTCTGCAGAACTGCCTTCTCTAACCAGTTTGTTTGTTCGTCTATGAGCAATAGCAAATCTATAGCTTTCCCAGTTCACTATTCCAGTGTTTGACTCCTATACCTGCCAAAAAAATGCATGAATGATTGCAGAAACTAAACCTGAGCACTTAGACAGGGCTATTTGAATTTCTTGCTTCTTTATCTGAAGAAAAATTTGGGGAAAACAGTACAAAGGGCATTTGGCGTGGGCTGCCCAGGGAGGTGGTGGAGTCACCATTCCCAGGGGTGTTTAGGAACTATGGAGATGTGACACTGAGGGATGTGGTTAGTGGGCATGGTGGGGGTGGGCTGGGGTCAGACTGCATGATCTTAGTTGTCTTTTCCAGTCTTTATGATTCCATGATCCTGTGGTGGGGAGGATTCAACCTGAGAATGAATTTCCCATCTTCCTGCATCACCAGCCGTACCTTGAATACATCCCACTCTCCAGCACGTACATTCATTCTTTTGCTTAGCATGTGACATTCAAGGACAAGACTCATTTCTGCATTTCCTCTGCACAGGTGAAGAGTCCAAGAGAAGAGAGAGTACTACAGCAGCAGCAACTCAAGGTGCTTTCTCCTTTCTCTCATAGAAACAGACATCAGTAGATGTTTCACAGCCCTTTTTACAGCCAACAGCAATGCCATAGCACTGCTATTTTCAGGCACTATGATGAAGAGATAACAAGAACCCAAGGGCTTCTGGCCATCCCATTTAGCCCTTCAAAAGCCTTCAAAGCTCTGCAGAAGCAGCACTATGGGGTTACATGTCATGCCTGAGTACAGTGGCTGTGAGTCACAGCAGGAAAAGGTGACAGTGTGGCAAAAGGCTGTAAGGTAGGGAGGCAGGACGAGCTCCTTCCTCAAACGTGCCAGATCAGTTCTTTACCTGCCGTGCTCAGCTTCCTTGTTGCTGTCCCAGCAGAAAAGCCTGTGGGTGGGAAATCACTTTCTCAGATTGCTGATAAGTAGAGCCACACCGATGCAATCTGACTCCCACTGAGGATGTTCACAATGGTGGGGCTGCCTGTGATCCTCAGTTATTCTCTTCAGTAAAGTGCAAGTGAGAGTTAGACCATGTAGCACCACTAGAAATCTTCTTCCCAACCTTGGAAGAAAGGCTTTGTGTGACGGTATTTTCCCCTTCTTGTAGGCACCTCGAGAACAGTTACCCCAGCACTGGAAATCTCTGCCTCTTTGCCTGTGCCTACTCCAACAGAATACGAGTCTCCACTGACTGTGGTAGCTTTCGGTAAGGTCTTGTGCAACCAGGGGAAAGGAGGGAACCTGTTTAGTCAACTCGTGCAGGTTAGAACACCCAGCCTTGAAGAAATTTCCCTTGGGACAGCTCTCCTCAGTTTCATTCTCCGTACCCAGACTTGGAGGTTTCAGAGAACAAGGGAAAACTCTTGAGAAAAAAAGCTTGTTACCACCAAGTAACACATCAGTGAATAAACACTCCTGGCATATCCAGCCTAAATAGGAAGGAGTCTGAGAGTGTTTTATGGCTGAGCCTGAGCTCTGGATCTTCTTCCCAGGGCAAGACCTGGGTAGAAATTACCCCATTCTATGCCCTGGTTTCTCTGAAAAGGAATACAATAGATGTCGTACCTTCCTGTAAGCTTAGGAAACTTTGTTTTAACCCTGAAAACCTGTTCAGCTCTGTTCCAGCCCGACCAAACTCCTTCCCCTGTACATTTCCACCCTGCTTAGCAGGAAGCAGCCAACACCTCTACACCATTCAGCGATTGTGCAAGGATGGAGCAAGAAACGCCATAACTTATCCAGACAACTGCCTTAAGGGTGGGCAAAGGGTAGATTTCAGATACCCACTTTGGGCTGTACTGTCCCACTAAGAGCTCTAAAGCCATCTTGACAAAGCACAGTTTAATCGATAGTTGCCAGATGTCAGAATCAAACCTGTGCTTGGCCACTGGTCCATGAGATAGCTAACACTGCTCAAAGTCAATAACTCGTCTCTCTCCATTATATTATGTATTTATCTGACTACACACGCCTTTAGGATAAGATTTCTCAACTGCAACAGGGACATGTTAACTCTAATTAATTGCCAGTGTAATCAATTGACCTCTGCCTTCCTATCGCTGTGTTATCAACTAAGCATGCACCAGAAGCCCTTTGAAGCTAAAGCACAAGATTAGGTCACTCACTCCAGTAACTATTTACTTTTCTACCTATTATATCCCATGCTTGCTTTAATGAAAATACTGATTTCCTACACAAATCACGATGAGAGTCCAGACCCTGCACTGCCCCAGAAGACAAGGACAGGAGAGTTATTAGATCAATAGCCAAAGGTTTTTTCATCCATCCGCAGGTGTCATCAGCTTCATAGTCATCCTGGTTGTGGTTGTGATCATCCTTGTCAGTGTGGTCAGCCTGAGGTTCAAGTGCAATCGCTCCAAGGACTCAGAAGGTATTTGTCTGGGGCTGTTTGTCCTTCCCTAGTCGAAAAGTCATTGTTTTCTAAGTTCTTTTGGCAACTCCAAAATGATAGAGGCACATACATGCACACATATACAAAAACAGCAGCTTATCCCATTAACCTTACCGGAGGTTTTGAATCATAGTTAGGAATGAAGTGTGACCACTTCTTTGGAGCCTCAGTCCAGACCCATGAGCAAAAGGAAAAAGCCTTAAGTTTGCTGTGTCTGACCGGCTAAGTGTGCAGATTTCCTGCAGAAATCACAGGTTGACGCCGATTTTCCCTCAGAATCCCATTTCCCGTTAAGCACTGCCCACTAGAGGGCAAGACTGCTCTACAGCAGGGAGGTAACTGCCAGAAGACTGGAGGATGCCAGCAATTAAACAGGCAGCAAAGCGTTCACTCCTGCCTGTATAATGTTAAATTAGTTGAAGCATTTTCTCTAATCAACTCTCAGTTATCCAGTGGTGACTCTAATTTCGTGTGGATTTCATTTATAACCCTGTACAACATGATTCAGAACACAGCTGACTTATTTTAATGCATAGCTGCGATGTTTTCTCACATGCACATCACCAACTGCTTTTCTCCCTCCAGACAAACAGAAGCCAGGGAGCTCCATGGTATCAGAGAGGTAAGGCTGCTCACATTATTCATATCCTGTTGAAAATTATATTTTATTGCACAACTAATTTTAGCACAGGAGAAAGGCAACTTTGGTTATATCAGATGGGGGGGGAAGCATTTCAGGGTTCTGAGATAGGTGAAAAACACAGTGAGTGCTGTTAAACCTCATCCTGTGTCCGATGGAATCAAAGGTAGAAGTTCAACATTTAGGGGCCATCAACAAAAATCAACAGTTTTGCAGCTGTGCTGATATCAATGAAAGTTCATCAGCTTCCAAAAAGGAGTTTGCTTGTCTTTTCTTGCCTAGATACAGACTTGAAATCTGACCTTGGGCTTCTGAAGCTCAAAGTAGTCTCAGCAAAAAATAAACTAGGTGTCGTCCCCGTCCCTCCCCAGTTATTCTCCAGTACCACTATTGCTGTTACATAGCACAAGTGGGATAAAGGGGGGTCTCAGTTCAGAGCCTTTGGAAGAAAAATGCCAAGTGGAGAATGGTCTGTGTGTACCCCACAAAGAATCATTGCTACCCAAATAGTAAAGCTGCACACAGAAAGCATCATGAAGCAAGAGCTGGAAGGGACCTAAAAAGGGGAAAAGGTATCACTGCACATTGCTCCTACTTCCCTATCCTTTCCCATCTGAGTAATACCCCCTTTTTGGAAAGATGCAGGGGGCACAGGGAGCATGGTTCTTCAGTAGTTACATGAGAATTTGCATCAGCATCAGTGCTTCCTGTATTTACTCCTTATGATAATGATCTATATGATCTGCAACCACTGAGATGGGGCATTAAGGCACCCTAATCCCCAACACCATCCAGCTTCCATTGGTACTGAATGCCTATCCAGCCCTCAGGATCAAATCCCTCGAATCCCCCCTTCCTAACACTTGTACCTCTCACTCAGAAGTTGGGGCCTGGCAATACATGAGCAGAAGTATCAAGGAGTGGAGGAATTTGGCACTAAGGGTGTGCCTGGATTGGGACAACAGGACTGAGATCAGCCCTGGTCCCTGCATCCCAGCTGGCCTCAGCTCTGTTTGTTTACCTCACTGTGTGAAGAAACTCCCTTCTTATTTTCCAGAGTAATTAATGCTTGCTCTCATTGACAGCTGCTCTGCAGGCACAAGCGAGAAGGATAACAGCATCACTCTGATCTCCATGAAGAACATCAATATGAACAACAGCATGACTTACCCACCATCAGAAAAGGTTTCCATTTTAAGCCTTGCTTTTCAGAGAGTAAACTGGGGAATATTTCTCCTGCTGGATAAGGGAGTGCCTTTGAGATATCTCCTTTGCTTTTACTCCTTCAGAAATGTAGTAACAAGCAGCTGCCAGCAAACTCCTACAGGTCCAACCAGATTCCAGTGAGCCTCGTGAAATTTTGGGTGCCCATTTCAAGTTTATCCAAGCTGCTTGAACTCAAATATTTCATACTTATGGGTGCCAGCCGGAGCTACAGTCATTACGTTTAGAGATTAAAAAACTTACCTTTCTGAAGTCAGTGTCCTCCCCTCTAGTCCAAGCTTCCCATATACTCCTGCTCTGCAGAGCTGCTAGTGATGTTGGAGCACATTCCTGTCAGTCCTCTCAGACCCATTCCACATGAGTAATTTATAGCATTGTGGGTTTTAAAACTAAACTTGTACTTAGACTTGGTTTGAGGGACCACATTGCTTAATTTCTTTCTCCAGCCCAAATAGCCTGCTGATGTACCACATTTTGTTCTCTCTGCAGGTGCTATGAAGCCAACAGCCCAGAACTAGAAGCTGACACTTGAATTTCTAGGCTTTTTTTTTTCCTTTGGGGAAAGGAAAAGGGTGGACTTTATATGTAAATTATTATGCTCTTCCTGATCAATACACATACAGTAGTTTCCCCGTCTGGGGGGTATTAGGGCTTTCTCCAGCTACAGCCTGTCATATTCAATGGTTGATATCTAACTGCATTTTTTGATAGGCCTTCAGACCCTCAGATTATTCCAGCAGCAAGAAGTACGAAGGAAACAACTACTCAGCTAAAAACCTGCTGTCTTAGATTAATGGCCTTCACAGCCTGTGCCAGACAGCCACAGCCTTGCCAGACAGTTAATCAGCGTAGACCCCCATTGAGCTAAACCTGTGCATTAGGAAAGCATGGTCTGAAGCTGAAGGCCTAATAGGACTTAAATACCCAAGTGCTAGGTCAAATCACAGCACAGTTGCTCCAAGCCCCTTCTGCACAGAGTCAGGGTGACCATGCCCACCTACCTCACAGTGCCGTTGTGAGGATGCGTTAACCAGTGTCTGTAAAGCATTTGGAGAGCCGTGAATGAAAGGTGCTGCTGGAATGCAAACTGCCATCTTAATGCTTCGTTATTAGTGTCTGAGCTTCAGACAAGTTCAACATACAATGAAGAAGAGTGGTTTGAAGTACAAAAGCAACACCACTGCTTTGCCAGGACTTTGTCTGAGTGGTCATAAGCAAAATTCTGAGTTACTCCGACTCCTGAAGTTCAGCAGCCTGAGTTTGCTGGGAGAGCTTCAGTCTTCTGCACTGCTGCTTTCCCAGAGCTTCCCAACAGACCAGAGAAGCAGACACCCCTGGTTCCAAGCACCCACACTACAGCAGCTACAAGCACCGCAGATGCATCCCCACTGTAATGATGAGAACAGTGCTCTGCTAACCTGTGCAGTGCCACAGCTCACCCCAGGAACTGGCTGGCTCGCGGCCCACGCTCCTCAGGCCCAGCTGCCAATCACTGCCTACCCACTGCAAAATACAGCCCTACCAGCTGAGCTACGGGCGTGATGGAGTCATCAGTACTCAGCTTCCACATGACTGTAATGGAAACAAGGCTCTATTGGGAAGTTCTGGAGATCTCAGCTGCATAATGCACTAAAGCACTAACTCTCCAACTGCTTTTGCCTCTGCCTGTCTTCGTGAGACTCCTGGCTTCAAGCTCTACCAGTTTCTGAGTCAGAGTCCTTGGAGCACTTCATTTACTCGGCAGCAGTATGCTGAGAAACTGATTTCTCCTACCACAAGCATCAAAATCTATCAGCCCTGAAGGTAAATTGTGAAATCAAGGAAAAAGGATTTATCCAAGCAAGCAAAATAGGTATCACTGCACACATTCCCCTGTACAGTCCAATGAAACATATAATTTAGCTTGATCTAATTTTATAGGATGGTTACGAGATGGTTACTGGAGCACACAGTGCTAAAGGTAGCTGTGCTTTGCAGCACACGATGAAGTGCTCAGCATAATAAATGCAGTGTTTTCACAACTCTTGTTAAGATCATTGCCAATAGACTTTCTGTGTTTACCATATACATCAAGTATTTTTATAAGTGGTTTGTTTTGTTTTGTTTTTGTTTTGTTTTTAGTGAAGATTTTCTGGTAAAATTCTCAGCAAAGTAAAACCCTACCTCCACCAGAGAGGTGAGTTTGTATAAACACTAGTTCCCAGGTGATGCCCAGCTCGGTGTGCTCAAGAAGCTGTGGATCTCAGCCCTGTGACCCAGTGCATGGAGGCTCACAAGCAGGTTGAACACAATGTAGAGCTGTCTTGTGCACACCTGCAATATCAAACACGGCAGCAAGTGCCCAGTTCCTCCCCCCACTTCCCAACAAGCCATACTGACCTATATAGGGCTGTCCCATGGGATCTCATCCCTGAAATCATCATCTTTCTTCCCAGAGCCTCTCTAGGGTCTTGACAAAAACAAAAAAACAAAAAACTGAGCAACTGAGCCTGCTCTAGTCTGCAACTGAACCATGTCCAAAAGCAAAACAAGGTTCTGACACTGTTCAAAAGAAAGAACTGAATTAAAACAGTGGAAGCAATGTGACCCCAGCATCCAGGTGCAGCTGGGAGCACACAGCAGGGATCTCCCCTGGGTGCTGTGCACAGCCCATGCTGGGCTCACTCCTGCAAGCTGCAGTGGTGGAAGGTACCAACTCATTACTGTCAGCAGCCACGGCACCCAAAGGTCCTTTCTCACATCTCATTAGCCCAGTTTAGTTGGCCTGTGGGAGGAGAAGTAATCAAAGTAGACTTGAACAAGCCTTTTGACTCTGCCTCCCACAGCATTCTCCTGCAGAAGCTGCAGGCCATGGCTTGGACAGGTGTACTTTTCCCTGGGTAAACATCTGGCTGGATGGCTGGGCCCAGAGAGTGGTAGTGGATGGAGTTACTCCCAGGTGGCAGCTGGTCACAGGTGGTGTTCCTGGGGGTCAATACTGGAGCCCGTCCTGTTTAATATCTTTACTGATCATCTGGATGGAGGCATTCAGTGCACCCTCAGAAAGTTTGTAGGTGACAACATGCTGTGGGGAAGTGTTGATCTGGCTGGGGGTAGAAAGGCCCTACAGAGGGACCTGGACAGGTTGGAGAGCTGGGCTGAGACCAATGGGATGAGCTCCAACAAAACCAAGTGCTGCGTCCTGCACTTTGGCCACAATAACCCCATGCAGTGCTACAGGCTTGGAGCAGAGTGGCTGGAAGTTGTGTGAGGCAAAAAGATCTGGGGGTGTTCGTGGGCACGTGGCTGAACATGAGCCAGCAGTGTGCCCAGGTGGCCAAGGAGGCCAATGGCAACCTGACTTATGTCAGAAATAGTGCAGCCAGCAGGAGCAGGGTGTGACCATCCCTCTGCACTCAGCTCTGGTGAGGCTGCACCTCAGTGCTGCGTTCAGGTTTGAGTTCCCCACTGCAAGAAAGACATCCAGTCCCTGGAACGTGTCCAGAGAAGGGCATGAAGCTGTGAGGGGTCTGAGGCACAAGTCTTATGGGAGCAGCTGAGGGATGTTCGGTCTGGAGGAGGTGCAGGGCAGGCAGTTGTTGCTCTGTACCACTCCTGTCAGAAAGCAGTGTGTCTGTGTGTGGGGGGGGAGGGGGGAGGGGGGGGAGGAGACCTCTGCTCCCAGGAAACAGCGGGACAAGAGAGGAGCTGGCCTCAATCTGCACCGGGTCGGGTCAGGTTGGGTCCTAGGAAGCGTTTCTTCTAGAAGCAGTGGCGATGCAGTGGCTCAGGCAGCGCAGGGAGCTGTGGAGTCACGGTCCCTGGAGGACTTCCCTGAGCAGGGGAAACCCTATGAGGTCACCGAGCCCCAATATGACGTCACAGCCACCCCCAACTGCCGCGCTGCCCGCTGGGAGTTGTAGTCTCGGGCCGCCCGACGCCGCCGTTCCCAGCGTTCCCCGGGCGCCGCATCCGCGCACAAGATGGCGGCGCGGGCGGGCCGGGGCGGCGGGCGGTGAGCGGCTGGGGGGTCGGGCTGCCCCGGGCCCGCCATGACCTACACGGCGGAGCAGCTGGACGGCGTGCGGCGGTGAGGCGGGCCGGGGGGCGGGGGCGGCGGGGCGGAGAGGTGCCGGGCCTGGGGCCGGGCGGGATGCCGGGGCCGGGCGGGATGCTCCGCGGCCGGCGGTGACGCCGCTCCCGTGTGCGCTCCCAGGATAAAGAGCTGCCGGAATTACTACGAGATCCTCGGCGTGGAGCGGGATGCCACCGAGGAGGAGCTGAAGAAGGCCTACCGCCGGCTGGCCCTCAAGTTCCACCCCGATAAGAACCGCGCGCCCGGAGCCACGGAAGCTTTCAAAGGTGGGGGCTGCGACCTCGGCGCTGCGTTGGGCGGCCGGCGGTGGCGGCGCAGGGCTCTCCCGGCCACAGCCGTTCCGTGCTGCGGTCTGAGCTCCTGCGTCCTCCGCACCCTTGGTGCGGTGCGGCTGTAGGCGAAACGCTGTGAGGCGGCCCTAAAACAGCAAAGGTTTCACCCGCTGCCTGTCAAAATGAGGGGTTTTGGGAGGACGTTTCCTTATTTGTCGTGTTGGGGTTGTGTTTCTGTATGAACTGTTCGCAGCTGCTTTCTGACAGAGGAAGGAAGAGGATGAAGCAGACAGGCTGCTCCTTCCAGGTGGTTTGGCGTGCACTGAATAGATGCACAGGTACTGCTTTGTAAGGGTCTTTGCTGGCAGAAAAGCTTGGAACGTGGGTCTGCGTGCCAGTTATTCTCTGCAGTTATGAACTTTGTGTGTGGAGGTGCACTTCTATGTCAGTACTTAGTTCAACCTGATTAAAAAGCTGCGTTCTTCCTCAGCCTTTTGATAGATGAGGATTCTTGCCTTTAAATTTTCCAAATATTTCACCTCTCCCCACATACTTCAACGTTTGTGCCTTTCTCCTGGTAGGAAGCAGGTTTCATTGCAGGTAATGGTGGTGTTCTAATGCTTCTTATACAAAGGCAGTTCTTTCAAAAGTGAATCAGGCTTTGGCCAAGCACGCGCTTTCTATGACTTGAGCATTTTGCTCATCTGCTTACATCCAGAAGTACTGCATTGTAACGCTTCTTTTACTTCATTCTCCAGCAATAGGCAATGCTTTTGCAGTTCTGAGCAACCCTGAGAAACGATTACGATACGATGAATATGGAAGTGACCACGAGCATGTCAGCACTGGCCAAGCCAGGCATTATAATTACTACACAGAATTTGAAGCAGACATTACACCAGAAGAAATATTCAATGTGTTTTTTGGTGGGCACTTTCCAACAGGTTGGTATCTGTCTACACTGTTCTTCAAGCATCGTGAACTGGCACTAGGCCATAAAGCAGGTTCAGCTCCACTTGGTATTGATCTAGTAGTTAAATTGTACTTGGAAAAGAGCAAAAAACATTTTTGATCTTTTTTTTTTTCCTATCATCTTCTGCCTGTAAATGCTACTTAAATGCACAGTTTAAGGTTTTAGTAGCTCCAGTCCCTAAAAAAAAGCTCAAAGCCCAGCTTTTCTGTCCAGGAGGGCAGTGTATGGGGGGTTGGCTGTTACTGCTGTGACATGTTCCTAACTTCTCAGCCTCTTGAGGATTGCTGGCAGCACAAATTAGGAGTAAGAACGTTTTAATTTGGCAAGGATTAAGGTTGGCTCTTGTGTGAGCAAAATTTCATTACCATCTGTAGCTGAAGACCCTTCTCTTTGTTATTCTTTTATTTTCTCTCCACTGCCTGATGTCAGCTATGATTTGGGAAACAAAATAAGATGTGAATGCACGGGGCATGAGGCTTCTCTGCTGTTGGTTTTGTCCTTGAGATGTGTTCCTGCGTTGTATTTATTAGTAGAAATGGGAAGCCATGGCAGATCAGTGGAATACAGGCTGAGATTAAAAGTAGATCTGAAAGGTGTGGTGAGCCTAGATGTCTTCTTGCTACTATCAGCATTCATTGACAAATTGCTGTAGTGCTCTTGTATGTTGTTTTTCACTTCCAAGGCAAGATAGAAAGTAGCATGCCAATTACTATAGTCTAAAGCAGGGAGTATGAGTAATGGCTTTTAAGCTCCTCAATGCTGTGTGGCAGCATCTTGCAGCTAAGAGAATCTCAAACTGCTTTCTGTATTGAATCACTAAGTGTGCAAGGTGTGTCAGACTCGTGGCGTAACTCCCCCAACTCTGTGAGCACCTGCATATGACTTTGCTTCGGCCACTGGTGAGACGTTCACCACTATGGAACGTGGCTGTTGTATGGCTGTGTGCAGTGGGGGTGCTTGGACTTGAGGATAGAAAAGTCAGGAGCTGCAGTAGGGATTCGGATGCTGGTATGACCCATACATAATGGTAGGGTGACCTGAACAAGTACAGAGAAATTTTTATCTGAGTGGCAAAGAATAAGAAAATAAATATTATTTCATAGCTGTCAGTAATGAACAAAAGGTTCCTTGCCTTGCCGAAAACATGCTTAGGCCTAAATACAGGCATGTTCTCATAAATGACATTTTGTAATTAAAATCTCACTTTTCAATTCAGCGGTTTCCCAAATTGGCAAGTTCCTACTTACCTAGAATAGCTAACATAAAGAGAATGGCTTTCACGCCATTGTAATGTTAAGTAGGATTTTCCTGTGTATGCTGAAGTTTGTGCTAAGCTGCAGTTCTGTGCTGGCTTTGTTTTGCTGTGGTACCTTGCTACCACCAGAAATGTGAATAAAAAGTGTTGGTGTTAGATAAAATTCATTCATACAGCTTCTGGGCAGATTTATGGCTCATCAGCTTGCAGGTCTAAAGGAGAGCTCTACCTGGGGCACAGTGTTGTAATTGTAATGGCTATGGGCTAGAAATTGCACTTCCTTCTCACAAAAGACAAACATGCGTGGAAGGAAGAAAACTGGCAGAAATTCTGTGAACAACTTTGGATTTGGAAATGTTTTTTCTCGGCACCCTGCAAAAGCCGCTCAACTTCTCTTCTTTCAAAGCTTGATCGAAAACTGTCCGAGTAGCATTAAATGATAGGAACTTTATTTTTTTTAAGGATTGTGATCTTCTTCAAACTAACCTTGTTTTGCTGGCACTTTGTTACACCTGTGCAGTGTTGTGAATGAGCTGGGAAACACAGGTTTTGACACAGCAGCAAAGGTCAGTTCCCCCCAGGTTTCTTGCAGAACTTTTCTAGAAATTCGGATAAAGAACAGCATAAAAGTATCACAGAATGGCCTGGGTTGGAAGAGACCTCAAGGATGATGAATCTCCAACCCCCCCGCCACGTGCAGGGCCACCAACTTCCACATACTAGACCAGGCTGCCCAGGGCCCCATCCAACCTGGCCTTGAACACTTCCAGGGATGGGGCATCCACAGCCTCTCTGGGCAGCTGTTCCAGCACCTCACCACTGTCTGTAAAGAAACCCTGACATCCAACCTCAATCTTCCCTCTCTCAACTTAAAATCATTTCCCCTTGTCCTGCAGTTATCAGCCCTTTCAGAGAGTTGATTCCCCTCCTGTTTGTAGGCTCCTTTTAGGTACTGAAAGGCTGCAGTGAAGTCACCCCGCAGCCTTCTTTTTTCCAGGCTGAACTAGCCTGGCTCCCTCAGTCTGTCTTTATAGGGGAGCTGTTCCATCCCCTGATCATCTTAGTGGCTCTCCTTCTGGACCCCCTCCAACAGCTCCCTGTCCTCCTTGTACTGGGGGCTCCAGACCTGGACACAGCACTTCAGATGGGGCTTCACAAGAGCAGAGTAGAGAGGGACACCTGTCCCTGTTGGCCGCCCCTCTTCTGATGGAGCCCAGGATACCGTTTGCTTTCCAAGCTGCAAGAGCACACTGCTGGCTCGTGTTAAGCTTTTCATCCATCAAGATCCCCAGGTCCTTCTCTGCGGGGCTGCTCTCATGGAGTGCTCCTTCCAGTCTGTATGGATGCCTGGGATTCCTCTGGCCCAAGTGCAAAACTCTGCACTTTGCCGTGTTGATCTTCATCAGGTTCACCTGGGCCCACCTTTCTAGCCTGTTGAGGTCCCTCTGAATGGCATTCCTTCCTTCCACCGTGTCAACTGCACCACTCAGCTTGGTGTCATCAGCAAACTTGCTGAGGGTGCACTCAATTCCACCATCAGTGTCATTGATAAAGCTGTTAAAGGGCACCAGTCCCAGGACAGACCCCTGGGGGACGCTGCTCATTACCGGCCTCCATCTGGGCATGGAGCCATTGATGACCACCCTCTGTCTGCAGCCTTTCAACCAGTTTCTTATCTATCAGGTGTTCCACCCATCACATCCACATCCCTCCAATCTGGAGAGAAGGATGTGGTGGGGGACCATGTCAAAGTCCTTGCTCAAGTCCAGGTAAATGACATTGCTCACATTCCCTTTGTCTACCCATGCCATCACTCCATCATACAAGGCCACCAGATTGGTTAAACATGACCTTCCCCTGGTAAAGCCGTGCTGGCTGTCTTGGATCATGCGTCATTCCTCATGTGATCAAGCATGTCATCCAGGAGGATCTGTTCTGTGATCTTCCCAGGCACAGAGGTGAGGCTTGTAGTTCCCTGGGTCCGCCTCGCTCCCTTTCTTGTAAATGGGAGCGATGTGACCCTTCCTCCGGTCATCCAGACCTCACCTGACAGCCACGACTTTTCAAATATGATGGAGAGCAGCTCGGCAGCCACCTCAGCCAGCTCCTTCAGAGCCCTGGGGTGCACACCATCTGGCCCCATGGGCTTGTACACAGTCTCATCAGGTGGTCTCAGACCTGCCCTGCCCTTACAGCGGGGGGGATTTACTGCCCTGGTCCCCACCCAGAGGTTTAGGGATGCAGAGCTCAGGGGCATGAGAAATACTAGAATCCTGGCCACCAGTGAAGACCGAGGCAAAGAACTCATGCAGTACCTCAGCCTTCTCTTCATCCATTGAAGCCAGTTCTCCCTTTACATTTACCAAAGGAGGTACGCTCGCTTTGGCCTGTCTCTTCTGGCCAATGTACCTGTAGAAGGTGTTCCTATTGTTTTCCACGTCCTTTGCCAAGTTCAGCCCTGCCTGCACCTTGTCCTTCCTGATCCCATGTCTGCAAGTCTGGATGGCATCCTTGTATTAAATGTATAAGATGTTGTGTTCTTTTTCCCAAGGCACAAAAATAGATTGGCATTTCTGTTGTCACAAAGCCTTACATTTCAATTCTTTAGTACAAAAATATTCTGAATTTCAAAGTGAGAGAGCTGAGTTGCTATTTAGATATTCATGTGGTGATATAATCAGAGTTTAAACTTCTAATCAAAACATGGCATGCCTACATCATATTCTTTTCTCATTTTAGAATTGTCAAAAATAAATCGGCTGCAGTCAATGTGCAGCAAAGGAAATCTGAATCGTACCTTTTCCCTCAAAAGTTATTTTATTCATCACTTTCGACATTATAAAATAATTAAGTGAAATTATTAATAGCTAGATGGAGGAGGAAATAGAACTGAGTGTGGAAGAGCATATGCAGTAATTACAGGAAACCAGAGTTCACAGTCTGAGACTGGTGGAGGAAATTAATTCTCCTCCTTAAAGGCTGGACATGCAAGACAGATTGCAGTCTGTCAAGTGAATATGACAGAAGTACAGGGTGCAATTATTTTATGTATACACACACATCTATATTTTATTTATGTAGTGTTGTACATAATATACATTAATATAGCTGTATATACTTTGTAGCAGTTTCTACAGTTTGATGCAAATTGAGATGGATGAGGAGCAAAATTCACATTTCTCTGGAACATTTATTGGAATAACTTTATTTTGACATTAAAGTTTGAGGTCTCCTAAGTGTAATTCAGCCCGTGTAGTATAAACCTGTGTAATTAACTAGAAATGGAATTACAGGTAAATACCACAACTGGATGAAAATTATGACTCTTTTTGGGCTTCTTTTAACAGGAAATATCCATATGTTCTCAAATGTAGCCAGAGATGCACACTATTATCCACGGAGGCACCGAAATGAAAGAGCATGGACACAGGAGCAAGAGGAAGAAGAAAACAGGCCACAGGTAACTGGACTTAAACATTTCACCAGGGTGAGAGGTTGACGTACACTTCTGGCACCATTACAGACTTATGCTCAATGCTTTTCTTCAAGTGCTGTACCCAAGCAGATGATTACACAAGGAACTAGATTGTTTCTCTTTTATTAATCACTGCTTTAAGAGTAGATTTTACTGATAGGATCACAGACCCTGGAGTTTCAGCAACCAAGTGTTTTGCTGGTGCTTGGTTCTTGCAGGCTTGAAGGGCTTAGTAATCTAACAGCGATCAATCCAAGTGTGAACTGATACTGGATAAGGTAGTATTGCCTTGTCCTCACTGCATATTTAATCCTTCAATGTATTAGCATACAGTTGTAGCGCAGGTCAGGATGGGTCTGGGATACATTTCTGCCAGCTGAAACCTTCAGATATGGTACCAGGTGTCACTTATTGCTAATACACCTGTGTATGCACCCATGCTACCTACCTTGGAAAAATCTTCCTCTACGGGCAGTCCAGTAGTCTAACCAGATTGTTCTCAAGGGAAAATGAACTTTTCCTTGGAGTCCCTTATAGTCTGGCTCTGCAATGGTCTTAGGCAGTGTGCAGGCAGCAAAGTTAGGGCAAATGAATCCATGAATCCCACCTGCTACTATGTTGGGTGTCCTTGTTGCTAACCCAGGGCAGAGAGCAGAGCCTATATAGGTACATGCTACATTTTGTTCCTAATTACAAAAGGAAGTTTAAAAGTCATTTAAGAGCCAGACTGATGATCTGCGTTTGGTTGCTGGCTAGCAGAATTCTTTGATCCTTTGGGCATTTATCACTTTTTTGCCCTACTGCATAAATCCAGTGTTTGGACAATGATTGAGGTTTTTAGAATATATGTGGTAAACTTTGGAAAATGCACAGATGGGAATTGTAATGTTCTTCTGGCTTGGGTTGTCAACTGGCAGGCAGGCACAGTGTTGTGGGCATCTGTTGCCTTGGGCAGGAAGCTGTAGATGAAAAAAAAAAAAGCTTTGAAAACATAATTGGAAGAAAATGGCTTTAAAGAGCTTTCAGAGACTGTTAGTAGAAGTTATTTTAAAACTAGAATGTCATCCTGGTCAAAATTTGGAAATACTCATCTTTTGTCAGTTTGCTTTTAATACATTGTTGATTTATGACAGCCTGATTTCTGTGAATGTGAATGTGCACGTTGTTTTCCATCTGTATATTTGTCCACTGATTATTGTTGTTCTTTTCAGAACTCATATTCTGCATTTATTCAGTTGATGCCTGTTTTCATCATCATAATCGTATCGGTTATAACTCAGCTGATGGCCACTAACCCACCCTACAGCCTGTTCTACAAGTCGTAAGTCACTTGAAAATAGTTCTTTGTTTGACACAAAGGAGGTAGGCAGAGGTGGGTCTTAATGGAGGAAATGCTAGTTACTGTTCTGTCCTGCTCTTTCTAGAAAGTGGTATCAGTCTGTAGATAAGGAAATACCAGCAGTCTCTATTGATAAGTTCTCCTAAGTAAACTACGGTGAGCTTTATTGCTGTGTATGCTGAACAGATAGAGGTGCTGAGCCAGAAAGCTTAACCAGCTGGTGTGAAATGCTTTTGCACAGTGGTACAGTGGAAGGAATGTGGGTGTAGCTTAGCTACAGTACTAATCAGCCCCTGGCCTGCCAAGCCCCGCGAGGTCTGTGGACTGCCTCTCATGTTCCCATGTAAAGCGATTAGGAAATCAGGTCTTGCAGTATAACTTCAGCCAAATTGCCACTGGGAAATTTGTCAAGTGCCACAAATGATTGAAGTTTTGAAATGGTGTGGTTTAACACCTCTGAAGAGGCGGTATTCACAGGTTATGGAGGGCAGTCTAAACTGGTTGGCTCTAGAAGCAGAAGGAATGCCAGACCTGCTGCAATATGAGTTGGTGGGCAGGAGCAAAACTCATGTAAACCTTTTGGCATCCAGTCCTGGGAGATGGGAAGCTTTCCAGGCTGGTTTAGTGAACTTCTCTGGCTCTTACTGAGACAGCAATGGGAGTTGACAAGGTTTGAAGTACCAAAGGTGGGGGCCTGCTGCATACAGCAGTAGCAGAGTACCCTGCAAGCTCTCCTTGCTCCTATTTAGGAGCAAAACTACTCAGGTTTCGGCCTGCATGCTTTCCACTATCATGGTGTAGATTTTATTAGCCTGACATCCTTTATTGTTCTTTACCACCAGATGTCAGTATGTAGACCTAAGAAAATAAATAGTTGGTGGCTTGGTTTTTCTGGTTTGGATTTTTTTGGTTGTTATTCTGTTTTCCAGAGAGTGTTCTTGCTATCTGCCTGTCCCACGTGAACTTCACACACTGTGCACTGAGCAGCTAATCTTTCCTGGCTTGCTTCATTGCCTTCCCTTGTCCTGTTGATATGAGATAGCCAGGCTTGAGCCTGGTGTACAGTTACAGATGCTGTTTCTCTAAATCATGTCTTAAAAAAAAAAAAAAACAAACAGCTCTAAAAGAATTTATGTAAGGAAAGCATACGTATCCAAGGCTTAGAGAGAGAAAAATTTAAAAAGAGCCCAGGAAGTGGAAGGAGCGAACTGAATTCCATGGGTAGAATGTAACCTCCACATTGTTTGCTGCCTGCCTCTTTCTCTGGGCAGTGACTTGAAAAAAATGCCTGCGTATCTGTGTTCAAATAAGGAAACTCCAAAAAGAATAGCCTGGCCTCTTGTCTGTGCCATTGTGGCCTATCCCTCCTACAGGATGCTCCACACACTGCCAAGGCTACCGGTAATTATAAAACACTGAAGGGAAGTGTAACTAGGATCCTGTCTGCTAATTCTTACTTCTACTAGAGGATCCAGAAATCAGGAAAATGTAAATCCATTTACATTGTGCTCTGAACAATATTGGGCTGCATGCCTTTCCTATAGTCTCTATATTTGACTTTTGTTTCCCACGGATTTCTGAACCTAGCTTGCCAGAAGTTAACAGCAAACAGAAGAAAGGGTGTGGAGCTTCTGTTTACACATAAAATTGGTTCTCAAGCTCTGGAATTATCTTAACTGACTCACTGAGAACTTCGTATTGGAAAGGAGCAGTGTCAGCTCTGATTGAGTTTTTGTAGATATCTTCCAGTTCGATGTATTTTTCACTATGTGGGTTTTCTTTTTCAGTGAATTCAGCTTGTAGTGATAAGCTTTCATGGCCTGAGACTTGTAATTTCCTTCCTGCATGGCTGAGGGAGCTATCGTCCTGCAGAAAGTAACTGTTCAGAAGTAGTTGCAGAAATTCTCTTCTGGAACTGTTAATAACAAGATACATCTCTCTGTTTCTTCATGTTTGAACAGCTGAAAAATCTGTTTTCTCCATCATGTTTTCACAGGTCCATAGGCCACGTTGTTAGCAGAGAAACAGAGAACTTGCAGGTGCCTTACTATGTTGATAAAAACTTTGAGAAGAATTATCAAGGAGCAGAACTTCAAGAGCTAGAGAGAACAGTTGAAAAAGATTACATAGACTATATTCAGACCAGCTGCTGGAAGGAGAAGCAGCAAAGTAAGTTGTTTTTCTTATGACCAGCAGTTGTATGGTGGCTGTGCTTCACAAAGCGCTGCCATTTTAGCTTCATTTTCCAGCACAGCAAACTTCTCAAATCTTGCAGCTGTATTTCTCTCATCCGTTCTTAACACTGACTTTGTTGAGAGGCTGTCAGAGTTCATTTTAAGTGATTGAAAGAGAAGTGGGAAGTGGATTCTGCCATTTGAGACATTTTTTCACTCCACTCGTATGCTTGGCTAACTCCTAGTGAAGATGTTTTAAACACTAACGACTGCTACGTTTATTTAGCTCTGACAGATTGTTTGGGCTAGAAAAGATATTAATGTTTCCTTTGCTGAAGCAGAATCGGTTTTACTTTGGCTGGCTCTGTGAGGAGGACATCTAAATCTTTCTTAAAACTTCATCGGGAGGAGCCCAAAGCCTACTCAGATGTCTGAAAATTTCATAGTGCTGCAGGTATCAGTTCTCAAAGACGGTGCCTCTGTGCTTATTTTGTGCACTGATTTGCATTTTCTATCTTTGGATGATTTGAGAGCATGTTTTTCACTGTAGTCTTTTAAAAACAAGAATTGAATGCAGGGAGGGAGACCACAAAAATTTGGGCATTCAGAGTCATTCTTCTCATGTTAATTCCGAGTCGGTCAGTGCCACATGTGGAGGCAGGCATTATAACCCTGCACTGTATCACTTGTTAGTCACTGCTGTTCTTTAGTCCAATGCAAGAGGTAGCAGTAGTGTTGTCCTTCCCATCAAAAAATCTGTGAACAAGTCAGCACTCCTTATCCAGAGGGAGTTCTTCTGTATCACACCAAAGTTATCAATCTTGCTTTGAAGAGAACTGCACAGGTATACACTCTGAAGTTTAAAAAATGGATAAATAAAAGAAGCCCAAATGTAGAAACCCTAAAAACCCCAAACATTCCCTTGATTTTTGGTGTACTTGATTGGTGATGTCAGTACACCAGTGGCAGCCTCTATGTACAATGCAGCTACTAGTAACTGTAAACATAGGCTTCTTGTGTGGGCTTCCTATAGGAATAGAGGTTTTTTTTTCCCTACAGGAAAAATCAATTAACTTTGTGCAACTGAAACTCACTGTGTTGCCTCTTTCATGTAGACTTTGAGCTGAGGAGTGCTGTGCCCTACAATGAGCAGTGGGGTTTACAAGTCTAGGGGGTGATAGAGATGGTCCAGTGCTGAATGCCAAGGAATGCCTGCATAACACCCCCTTCTTGGGCTTTTTGCTCTTAAACTTGTTTTTACTGTATACACATCAACCACATGTAGCAGAAATGTTTACAATGCCCTCCCTTAGCAGTAGCTCGAGACAACTCTAATTAAAAAAAGAAAAAAGAAAAGAAAAAAAAAAAAAACACAAGAAGTTGTCAGAATGATTGCCACCTAGGCCAGGGAGAGCAGATACTGAGCACAGCTGAGGCTGTGCTAACTTTAGTACGGCCAAGTTTGTCGATAAATAAAACTGAATACAAGATGGAGTGCTGGGGAAAAGTTATCCGGGGACCTTGAGACAGTTGGTAATCAGCTGCTGTTTTGTAGCTTTGGTCTGTTGCTTCTTGTGTGTTTAACTTTGTGGTCAGCCTCTTTTTTTTGCCAGTTGAATGTCTATTAATAGTACATTTGTTCTATTTGCTGGAGGTACATTTAGCAGCAGCAAAAAGGACACAGATTAGTTACAGGAACAGCTGAAATTACAGTCCTTGCTTTTATGATTTCAAAAGCACTACCTGATGTCCATCTACCTCCACAGAAACTTGAAAAGGAACTGATGTATCAGGATGTTGTTCAGCCAGGCACTTCACAGCAGCATAATGTGACAGCTTTGGTCTCCTAACATCTTTGATATGGTTATGGACAAAAGGCAAGTCATAGGTTTTTACACGTGGTTGTTCAGGTGTAGGAGCACAGTTGTAAAGTGAGACTGCAAAGAGCTCAGAATCAGAGAGAATTACAGGTAGGGAACTGAAAACAGAAAGGAGATATGTAGTTGGAAATGAGTATTTTAGGAGATCCTGAAAGAGAAGAACTTCAGTCAGGGAAGGTTGAAGGAACAGCAGTGTAAAAGATGGAAAACCACGAGGAACTTACATGATAGAATTAATGCTGGCAAGAAGTGCAAACGTTGGCAGTAAATTTTTGCCCGCTTGGATAAGTGTAATCCAAGTGTCTTCACTGTAGAACTCTGAACTTCGAGACAGTAAGCTGAGTCTGGTTTTGCTGAAGGGCCTTCAGGGCTCTGTACCCAGCTCAGTTGTGCTCTGCTGGAGTGGCACTTGAGTTACAAAAACTGGAAATTGATTCCTGACCTAGAATAAGATGTTTGTGCCCTTCGGTTATAAAGCTTTTTGATAAATGGATAGAGGGTCATATGGCTTTAAATTTCAGTAGGACAGGGCAGAGGACATAAGGCATGAAAGGCCCTATTGAGAAAGTCTATGTGCTCCAACTGATTTTGTAAAATGAGAGACTTGTAGGGTGTATAAAAGCTCTTTGAAAAATTGAATGTCATCAGGTAGGCTGTGCATAGGGGAATTTTGACCTTTTCAGAAACAAGTCACTGCTGTTGTCATAGTTGCATCTAAACCTGCATCTAAAATACTCTTCATGGAGAAAACTATATTAAGACTTCCTTAGCTAATCAGCAAAAGATGCTTCTCTTAGTTGCTGGGGAAAAATAATTGAAGCAGTGGGATTATTTCAGTTACATGTTGCGAAGTACGTTCAGAATCATATTGTTAATGAAAGGGCATGGAGACCTGTCGGACAAGTCCCTTATCTAGCTACTCACCTTCCTGTCATCAATAACAAACAAACAAAAGAAAGGTAAGAGAATTAAAAGAATTCACAGTGCCTTCTGGGCAAACCTCTTGGCAGACAGTTTGAATCCTGATAAGTGCAGCATGAAAAAACCAACTGTCCATACATCAAAGTATCAAACTAGGTGGGTGTTCTGGGCCCCTGCAGAATGGGTACACCAGAAGAGTTGCATTTCTCAGTTCTGCAGGCAGGGATGTAGGGCTGGTAAGTCCTGTTTGGCTGCAGACAGCTGACAGCCTTGAGAAAGCAGTGGGAAAAGTAGGCACAAGGTTCTCTTTCCTTTTGGCTCATCACTGAAATACTGCTGACAGGTGTAGAGTAACCCCACCCTGGGGTCTGTGCTGGGGAGAGATGGGTGAACATCAGTGCCTGACAGGATGAGATGTCATGCAGTTGTAAATGCTGATATTGACTAAGACTGTTAGCAGACCAAATGGTGTCCTACCATTTTATGCACACATAGCTTATGCACACATAGGGTTTGTGAACAGTTTTGTACTTCGTGCTTTCTTTGTAGGCAGTAAAAATTAGTCTAGTTTTTTGTTATTGCCCAGTTGGTGCTCTAGTAGAGGTTCTGGGCTACCATTACTTTTTGAATTCTCAAGTAATTATGGAAAGTTGACAGCCTCTCTGCAAGGGAAGTTATTTCCATGGAGCTGTGCATGTTATGAGGTGAACTTAACAACTAATCCTAAGGATAACAAAGCACTGAGAAACAGTTACTTGAAGCCATCTCACAGCTCCACCCTAATGTGTGTTGTTTTCATCTTTCAGAGTCTGACTTGTCAAATTTGGCCAAGCTGTACAGAGATGAGCGGTTAAAACAGAAAGCAGAGTCACTGAAACTCGAGCACTGTGAGAAGCTCTCCAGTCTGATTGGAATGCACAAAGGGGGCTGACCAGGGCCTCTGTCCTTTTTATTTATTGCTGTTTTAAATTATGTTTTTATTTTCCTCTGTATGAAAAGGGAAGGAGTCTATTGCGAAGTCTGAATACTCGATTCCTTCGTGCTGTGCAGAGATGGGCCAACACGAGCTGCGGAGCTGTGTTTGCTTTAATATACTGTACACTATATTTGGTTCCAAGGACCAGTGGCACTTTGTAAATTAATTCTCTGGGAAATGCTATGAGTTTGAAACGTGTCTCTTTGGTAGTCTGTCTGCCATCCAAACAGTGTGTACTTCCAGGAGAGCAGACACGTGTCCTGTGCTTGCTGTATTTCCTACGGACCTGCTGGCCCGGTCACAGCGCTGCCGTGTGCTGGGTGCACTGACCTCGTCCTGCTGCTCCCCCTGGCTGTCCTTGCCTCTGCAGTGGTGCTGTGTGAGGAGATGGGGGTGAAAGGCATTGAGTCCCGCTGCAGTCTGACTTTCAGTGCTGGATTCAGAGTAGCCGCTTCGCTGAGGATCTGAGCACGCTGCCGTCGCTCTCAGAAGGACCCGACCGTGTCGTCGTGGGGCTGGGGAGGCCTGAGCCTTGCTGAGCCTGCGGGCAGCGATGCTGAAGCAGGGGATGGACGAGCAGAGCGCACGGATCCCAGCGCCCGCCCAACTGGGGGAAGGGACGGCCGTGTTCACTTCGTGCTGTGTTTCCGGTGACATATTTCTGAGCTGGCTGTGTAGTTCTGGTTCTTAGTGACAAACTCCTCTCCAGCTGTTACAGGGGTCCTGCGTGTTCCGGTATGGTTTTAATGTAGCATCTTTTTACTCTGTTGAACAGTTATGAATGTTTCACTGTAGAGACTAGCACCGCAAAGAAAGACATCCGTGTAGTCGCGCCTGTCTTGCCTTCGTCTTCCTTTGCGCAGCCAGGCCTTTCAGAGCCGGCCGAGGAGGGGCTGCGCTCGGCGTGTTGCGCGGCCGGGCCGTTGCTAGGAGACGGGCCGGCCGCCATTTTGCCGCGGGGGTGCGGAAGATGGCGGCGCTGCTCGTGGGGGGCGGGGCCTGGCTGTGGGCGGGGCTATCGCCGCTCAGGCCACGCCCCCCGCCCTGCCGCTGCTTGCACGTGGGCGCCGTGCCGCTGTGCCCGGTGCGTCCCTGCGCCGTGGCACGGAGGACGGGCGGGCACCGGGGGCCGGCTGGGATGCCCGGCACGGCGTCCTCCGTGCCGTGCCGCCCGATGTGGGGGCACCGCGGCTCCGCCGACTTCGTGGAGCCCGGTCTCAGCAGGGAGGGGTTAAGCACCGGCTGCTTTCAGTCCGCCCCGCGTGTGCCAAGTTTAAATTTAGCCCCCGCGTGAACCCGGCGAGGGGCATCGGGTTGCCTCGGGGCTGGCAGCGCCGCGCAGCACCTGCTGCCACTGCCCGCAAACAGCCCCCAGAGCCGG
Source organism: Perdix hodgsoniae (assembly GCA_035772895.1). NCBI lineage: Eukaryota > Metazoa > Chordata > Aves > Galliformes > Phasianidae > Perdix > Perdix hodgsoniae. Next base: position 321,035 of record JAPSGF010000149.1, read on the forward strand.
GGCTGACCCCGCGGGGGTGGCCGGATGGGGCCGGGCGCACCGAGACCTCCGCGCCTCCGAACAAGGCAATTAGGCGATTAATTAACACCGTCCTTCGCTCGGCTCCAGCAGACCCGGAGGCGTTCGGTGCTGGTTTGGTTTCAAAGCTCACGCTTGCTCCCGGCCGCTCGCTGTTGGGGTGGGGGGTGTTACGGGAAGGATCGCTTGGGGCCGGGCTTCGCGTTCCCGGGGTGGGGACGGGATGGGGATGGAGGAGCGGCGCGGGCCCTCAGCCTCCCTCTGTGGCGCCGGGGGTGGCGAGCGGCACGGCCCCCGCGTGCTCCCATCACCCCAGGGGACGATACACGCCCATGCGTCCCGTGGGGCCGCGCTGGCACCCGGCCTGCGGGGTCACGGCGCAGCAGCGAGGGGTCACGGCAGCACCGTCCCCATGGCAGACCCCTGAGCCGGGGGCGGCGGAGGCATTCCTGCACCTCCCGGCGCTTGGCATCGCCCCCCCGGGCTGGCGCCCGCCGTCACACATGTGATCGCAGCTCCGGGCACCGCTGCTAGCAGAGCAGAAGGTCGAGCAGCGCCGGGCCCGTCCCCACCATGATCCCCCGCGGCAAGAGGGACGCGGGCCGCCCTGCCGAGCTGCCCGACGGCGCGGAGCGACGCGGGTCCCCCTGGGAGGAGGACGGCCGCCTATCCGTGCTGCCCCGCGACGACCTTCCCAAGAGCGTGTCCGACTCCTCCATCTCCTCCTACCACTCGGCGCGGTGCTCGGAGACCACCGACACCTTCAAGGACTGCCTGGAGTTCCTGGAAGAGGACGATGCGGGCCGCCTCACTCCCCCGCCGCCCTACGTGCCCCCCGAGGGCCCCCCGCCGCACGGCCCCGGCTCCGCTCCGCGGGAGGAGCGCGCCCGGCAGCCCCAGCTGTCCGTCACGGCTAAGAATAGCGCGGCGCCGGGCCGCGGGGGCAGGATGGGTCCCCTCCGCGGAGATCGGCCGCCCGTCGTCGCCTTCGTGGAGCGGCCGTGCGCGGCGGCACCGGCGGCGATGCTGGGCGAGGGGCGGCGGGCCCGGAGGGGCGGCGGGGCCAGCGACTCTGATGAGGCCGACAGCGAGGTGCGGGCGCTGACGGCCAGGTCCTTCCGCAGCCTGTCGGGCCCCCCCGGCGCCCGGCTGGACATGTGCAGCTCGTCCAGCCTCTCCAACTCGCTGTCGGAGGACGGCGGCGGCGGGCGGCGGTGGGCGGCGTGCGGGGAGCCCCGCGGTACGGAGCTGCCCGGCGTGCCGGCCAAGGACCTGTTTGAGTGCGTGGATGTGGAGCTGGAGAGCGGCGACGCCAAGAAGGGGTACGGCAAGAGGAGAACTGTCCCCAAACGGCAGATCCAGCTGAAGAGGAAGGAGAGGAAGGAGGCGGGCTTCTTCCCGTGGGGGGACAGCTCGGCCCCGCAGCCGCTGCCCCCCGCCAGGAAGGAGCCCCCGGGGAAGGGCAGGGCTGGCGGCGAGGACTTCAGGTTCAACTACAAGCAGTTCGTGAAAACGGCCTCCTTGGACAGTGATGCCAGCAAGACCCGGATGGCCTCCAGCCTGGTAAAGAACGTGCTGGCCAAGAAGATGCAGTACGAGCAGCTCATCAAGATGGAGCAGCAGAAGGTGCTGCGGGGCAGCTCCACCTCCTCGGGGCCATCCTCGGCCGGCACTGACCTACTTGGGGACGGCATGGAAGGCAAGTCCAGCTCGCTGTCCAAGTCCGACCTCAGCGCCTCGGCAGAAGATGTGAGGCTGGTGGACATGGGGCTGGGGCCCATCGGTGCCCACCGGCTGGCCAAGGGTGTGGTGCTGAGCGAGGCGACGCGGGAGAACGTCTGCAGGCTGAAGAAGACGTTCAATGAGCTCAACGAGAGGATGCGGTACCAGGAGGTGGTGCAGTGCCAGCGCCTGCCTGCTGCCGAGCCCTCCGCCGAGAGGACTCCTTACTGGCGAGCGCGCGCCCTGTTCGAAGGCCGCAGCGGGGATGGGAAGGTGCCGGCCGTCACCCCCAAGTTTGAGAAGCCGCAGAAGCCGTGGCCCAGCTTGAGACAGCGAGCCATCCGCCCCAGCAGGCCCCAGCTCGTCCCTTTTGAGCCCAAAAGCTTGGTGCCTCCCGACGTGCCACCCCGGAGCATCTTCACCTCCCGGGCACGGGATGTGAGGCTGGGGCCACAGAGCCGTGGGGAGGAGAAGCCACCGCCAGCACCCCGAGAGCCCCTGGGATCTGGGATCTCTGTGGGTACCCCCGCTGAGCTGGGCAGCAAAGGCAAGGGGCTGGTGCCGCAGCCACGGGACGTGCGTAAGCTGCTCAAGAGCAGCTACAGCCTCAGCTTTGGTGCTGCTCGCGGACGCCCGGCTCCCGGCCCCAGCGGGGAAAGCACTGGGGAGCCCAAGCCGCCGTCCCCGCTCATCATCCACTGCACCTCGGTCCGACGCAGCGAGCCGGCACCGAGCATCGTGCCACCAGCGGGTGGGGACATGGGGACGGATGGTGTCCGAGAGCCTGCACCGGCACGCACCGAGGGCACGGCAGCAGCCACCAGCAGCCACCCAGCACAGGGCTCACCTGTGCAAATCAGCAAGGTGCAGTCTGTGCGGAGAGAGGCAGCCACCACCAAGAGCCCCCAGCCCGGCTCGGCCACGTGCCGCCAGCGCAGTGAGATCCATGTGCCGTCACTGGTGGGGACTGTGGAGGAAACGCACGTGGAGAGCCACCTCCATGTCCTGGTCGGGCCTCGGTCCCCAACTGTGGCTGTGGAGGCCTCCCCGGCTCAGAGCAGTGCTCTGCTGAGGACGGAGAAGACCCTTCTCCTCCCGCCGCCACCACTGAGCCCCACAGAGGAGGATGAGGAGCGTGGTCACGGTGTCACCATAGGGGACAGCACTGGAGCAGACCAACATCTCAGTAGTGGGGACAACCCAGGGAATGTCCAGGATGTGAAATCAGCGGTGAGGAGCGCACTGAAGCCGCCCACCTGTGAGCAGCCGGGCAGCCAGCTGGCCTCAGCAGGGAACCATGGCCCCGCAGACAGCACTGGCCCCACTGCGCCATTTCAAGCGAGGGATGCTGGTGAAGGCCCCTCTGTTCCCCCTGCGCCACTCGCCAGCAGGCCAGTGGAACAGAGGGAGACCATGGAGCACATAACGAAGTGGCCAGGAGCCAGTGATCCACACCTTACTGGTGTCCAGGCAGACAACTCTAACTACTTGACAATTCCTGTGAAAGCCCCCAAACCTTCCCCAGTGCCAAAGGTGCCCCCAGTCCCTAGCCTGGGCACCACCTCCTTTGGGACCCCTTTGGTCCCCCACCCAAACAGCGTGCCCTTGGGGACCCCCTCGGTCCCAAACTTGGCCACCACGCACTTCGGAACCCCTTCAGTCCCCAATCCAGCCACTGCACCTATTGGGACCCCATTGGTCCCCCGTCCAACTAGTATGCCTCTTGGGACCCCTTCTGTCCCCAGTCCAGCCAGTGCATCCCTTGGGGCCTCCATGGTCCCCAACCCAGCATCTTTTGAGACCCCTGTGGTCCCCAGCCTGACCAGCACATCCCTTGGGACCCCTTTGGTTCCTAGTGCAGCCACCTCCTCTTTTGGGACACCGTTGTTCCCATACCCACTGAGTGCACCCTTTGGGACCCCTTTGGTCCCCAGTCCAGCCACTCCATCCTTGGGGACTGCTTCAGTCCCCAGGCTGCCCAACTCAACCTTTGGGACCTCTTTGGTTCCCAATCCATCCAGCACACCTTTTGCAACCCCTTCTGTCCCCAACCCAGCCGGCTCATCCTTCGGGGCGCCCTTGGTCCCCAACCCATCCAGCACATCTTTTGCATCCCCCTCTGTCCCCAAGAGGGCCAGCTCATCCTCTGGGACCCCCTTGGTCCCCAATCCAGCCACAACGTCCTTTGGGACTGTTCCATTCTCCAGGCCACTCAACTCAACCTTTGGTGCCCCCTTGGTCCCCAACCCGTCCAGCACACCCTTTATGACCCCCCCTGTCCCCATACCAGCCAGCTCATCTTTTGGAACCCCCATGGTCAACAATCCCGACCCTACTTCCCTTGGGTACCCATCAGTATCTAACGTGGCCAGAGCTTCCTTTGGGTCTCCCTTATTCCCCAGCCCAGCCAGTGCTCCTCTGGGGACTGGTGTGTCCCCCCATCCCAGTGGGGAAGCCCCGTGGAGCAAACCCCTCCCTGAGCTCCCCCAGCCCTCTGATGCTCTGGCCACTGCTGTGCCCCCAGCCCAACCTCAACCTCACATGGAAGATGCCCCACGGAGGACCGAGGGATCCTCGCCGAGCAGCAAGAGCACACCGAGCCCCACACGGCCCTTTGCTCCCCACCCATCCGCACACCGCAAGATGCTCGTCGATCCCGACAGTGGAAAATGCTACTACATGGAAGCGCCACGGCAGCCCCAGCTGAAAACACTTTACGACCCAGAGACAGGGCAGTACATGGAGGTGCTCATCCCATCGGTGCCTGTGGCCTCACATGCTGGATTCTACCATACTCCCTTCAACCCCATGCTCTATGGCACACCCTACATGCCCTATGGCAGCTTCCCAGGGTTGCCAGCACCCTCGCTGCCCGCTGCCTCCTCCCCGGCACACCCTGACATGCAGGGCCAGCCGCCGACCTCTGAAAACCCTGGGGGCTTCCCCGGAACCTTCAGCCCTGATCCTAAAGGTGAGGGGCCACCTGCAACTGGGGGACCTGATTGTGGGTACCTGGAGAGCCCCTATTACATCCCCACAGGGATGCGGGCCAGCCCCAGCCCCAGCCAGCCCCCAGCCCGTGCCAGCCCTGCCAGCACCGAGAAGGGACCACTGCCTCCCATGTGATCCCCAAATGCAGTGCCAGCCTACATCGCCCCCAGCCCTGGCTGTAGGGATCCTGTGGTTGTGGCTGAGCTGGTATTGGGCACTGCCTGGGCCTGACTGGCTCCTAGAAGGAATGGGGAAAAGTGATGTTTTCAGCTCCAGAAGGTTCCTGAAGTTGTGGCAGTGCGGCCACGGCAGCAAAGGGGCCATGCACACACTCCCCCCATCCTGCTGCTCCCATCCTGAGGGCGATGAACAGAGGCAGTGCAACTTCAGCACAGACTCCTGAACACAGCAATAAAAGTGCTGGGCCAACATTAACCCTACAAACCCATCTGTGTCCGCGTTGTCTGTAAAGGGGATGCAGGGGGCACAAATGTTCCTTTCAGGGCACGTTCTGAGCAGAGCTTCAGGCACTGCGGATGGTGCTGGTGCACCAGCGGGGATGGGGGTCACAAGCCCAGGAGGAGGAGGAGGTGAGCCGCTGCCAGGGATGATGTGGGGGAGGATGGGTGTAGGCATGGCAGGATTGAATCAAACCAGAAGTCTGAATTAAACCAAAAAGCATAACCGAGGGCCAGACGGCTGCGGAGAGTGTCAGCCGGATGCAGGTGCATCGGCCACGCATGGGTGCACGGGGGTGATACCTCCTGTGCCCGCCCCCATTGCTTCCAGCATGGCTCAGCAGTGCCAGGGCAGCAGCATGCAGGCAGTGCTGGTGCTGTGCGTGGCCCTCAGCCTGGCAGCAAGAACGGAGGCTGAGAACGCATGTGGGGACCCTGAGGCCCCATCCTCATCCCACAGCATCCCTGCGCCCCAGATGAGTGCTGAGGAGCGGCTCTCGCCCCACATGCCTGAAGCCCTGCGCTGCGATGCGTGCCACGCCATCGCCTTCCAGGTGAGGGGGAACATCCACCAGCAGCCCTGCACTGTGCTGAGTGCTTCTGGCTGCTTGGGGGTGAATAAGGGGGGTACTGGGTTGGGAGCGGGGTCACGGTGCGTGGAGAGGGGTTGTGACACGTGCAGAGGTATCGTGGCACATGGAGAAGGGTTGCAGTGCATGGAGAGGGGCTGTTGCTGCATGGAGAGGGGTCACGGCACATGGCCACATCACGGCCACTTTCTCCTCAATTCCTGCCCCAGCTGGAGGAGTGGCTGAGCCGCGCGGAGGCGAAGCAGGGCAGGAAGGCGCTGCGCGAGTCGGACTACATGGAGGTGCTGGAGCAGAGCTGCTTGCAGGACTGGGAGCTGTGAGTGGTGCGGCCCTTCCGCAGAGCGCAGTGGGCGGTTGGCCGTGGGAGCAGACTCCAACCTCACGTCCCCCTGTAGTTACGGCGTGCAGGAGCTGAGCGGAGAGCGGCGGTTGACGGGGCCGGGGCTGCCAGGACAGGAGGCCATGAGCGTGGCAGTGATGGGGGGGCCGTGGCCGGGCAGGTGAGCACTGCAGGGATGGGGGGGGACATGGGAACGTGCCATGTCCTGACTCTTTCCACTGCCCGCAGGCTGGCCAAGATGTGCCACAGCCTTGTGGGCGAGCACAGCGAGGAGCAGCTGTACGGAGCGCACCGACGGGGTCCCACCGCTCTGCGGGAGCTGCTGTGCCACGGCAAGAAGGGACCGTGTGCCCACCTGGGGGGGTCCAAGGCAGGGGGCTCAGCCCCCCCCAAGGCACTGCAGAACGAGCTGTAGCCAGCAGCCTTCACGTGCCGTCACTGTGGATGGTTAATGCTTAATGCCTGATGACCTTTGGAGCCAACCGCGTACTGCAGCACCGGACACACGCAGAGGGGACGCCGAGGGAGGTGGCACCGCCGGCACCACGCTGGGGACGCCGGGCTGTTGCTGTCACCATCCCAGCTCCGCAACTGTTTGCACTCGTGGGGACATCCCCAGTGGCACCCGTGCCCCAATCCTGCTGTTACTCTGTAACCCTCCACCTTAATGTTTGACCAAAGTGGCGTGGGCGGCGGTGCCAGCCCTAATTAAAGCAGTTAATCGCTCATCCCTCACCACCACCACGCTCCCTGGTTTCACAACCCGCAGAGTAAAGTCCTCCCCGGCACAATATAAGCCACCGCGCGGTGACATCCCCACACTGCCCAGGATGGGGACCCACTCGGGAGAACTGTCCCAGCCCCAGGTGACCGCGGCTCTGACCCCGACCCCTACACCCGTCCCCATGGGGCGCTGGGGAGGGGGCAGGTGGGGAGGGGCACAGGACCTCGGGGTGGCAAAGGGCGGGGGGAGCTCAAGGGGGTGAGGCCCAGGGGACACACCAGGGACGTGGTGGGACGCTGTGGTTGGAACACGGCACCTGTGGGGTGCTACAGTTGCCACGGGGACAGCGGGGACCCCACCACCCTACAGTGGGTCCCCCTGGGGCAGCGCCCAGGGCCCGGAGCCCTGCGGGGGTGGCCGGGCGGTGTCCCCACGTCCCCAGGAGGCCGCAGCCCGGTTCCCATGGCACACCCGGCACAACACCGATCCACCCATTGCCTCTCCCTGCTGCCAGGACATCAACCCGGCCCTCGACCCCTCTGGCCCCCAGCGTCCCCCCGGGGCAGGCAGGGTGAGCACTGTCCCCATCCCTGTCCCTACCCCCCCTGGGCTGGCGGCGGGCTCAGCGCTTCCCCTTCAGCCGTGCCCTCCCCAGGGCCCCGTGGCAGACCCCAGCCCTCCCCCGGCTCGGCGGCAGTTTGACATGCTGTACCGGATCGAGGACGTGCCCCCCTGGTACCTCTGCATCCTGTTGGGCTTCCAGGTACGGCACGGCCCCCACGTCCCCACAGCCTCCCACGGCTCCCCTCTGAGCCCCTCCGCCGCTGTCCTCCCAGCACTACCTGACCTGCTTCAGCGGCACCATCGCCGTGCCCTTCCTGCTGGCCGAGAGCCTGTGCGTGGGCAAGGACCAGCTGACCGTCAGCTACCTCATCGGCACCATCTTCACCTGCGTCGGCATCACCACCCTCATCCAGACCACCGTGGGCATCAGGTAGGGCCGCTCCCCCCGCCCCTGGCCCACGTGCCTCCCGAGGGCTGCAGCCACCCCTCCCACCCCACAGGCTGCCGCTGTTCCAGGCGAGCGCGCTGGCCTTCCTGGTGCCCGCCAAGGCCATCCTGGCACTGGAGAAGTGGCGGTGCCCACCCGAAGGTAGGAGCAGATCGCACCGATGGCAGCACGCCACGCTGCCCGCCGGCCCGGCGCTCAGCTCCTCCCTTCTCCATCCCCAGAGCAGATCTATGGCAACTGGGTGCTGCCGCTCAACACCTCCCACATCTGGCAGCCCCGCATGCGGGAGGTACGGCCCGGCCCTGCCCCGCGTGGCCCCACTGCCGCCCCGCACCCGCTCACGTGTCACCCCACAGATCCAGGGGGCCATCGTGGTGTCCAGCCTGGTGGAGGTGTTCATCGGGCTGCTGGGGCTGCCCGGCGCGCTGCTCAGCTACATCGGGCCGCTCACCGTCACCCCCACCGTGTCCCTCATCGGCCTCTCCGTCTTCCAGGCTGCTGGCGAGCGGGCCGGCTCGCACTGGGGCATCGCAGCGCTGTACGGCACCACGATGAGCGCGCGGATGGTTTTCAGGCCCTCGTGCCAACGCTGCAGTGGTGCCGGTGGCACCCGCGGATCCCTGGTGTCCTCAGGGCCCTCTGCTCCCCGCAGGTCCATCGTTCTCATCGTGCTCTTTGCGCAGTACCTGCGGAACGTCACCGTGCGCCTGCCCGGGTACCGCTGGGGACACGGCTTCGTCCTGCTGCGCGTGCAGATCTTCAAGATGTTCCCCGTAGGGATGGGGCTGGGAGGCGCTGCGGGGCGCTGCTGGGGGTGTCCCCATCCCCACGTGTCCCCATCACTGCCCGCAGATCATCCTGGCCATCATGGTGATGTGGCTGCTCTGCTACGTGCTGACACGTGCTGACGTGTTCCCCAGCCACCCCGAGGAGTATGGCTACAAGGCCCGGACGGACGCGCGTGGGAATATCCTCTCGGTGGCCCCCTGGTTCCGTTTCCCCTACCCTTGTGAGTGACCCATGGCTGCACGGGCAGGGAATGGGCACGGCATCACCAGGGGCACACACCCCAAGGTGGTGGCACATCCCCATGGCGGTGGTGCTCCCCTCAGGTCAGTGGGGGCTGCCCACGGTGACCTCAGCAGCCGTGCTGGGCATGTTCAGTGCCACACTGGCCGGCATCATCGAGTCCATCGGGGATTACTACTCCTGTGCGCGGCTGTCAGGAGCGCCTGCACCCCCAGTGCATGCCATCAACAGGTAGGGCAGCGCTGCCGGGACGGGGACATCACTCTGCACCCCGGCAGCACCTCACTACCTGAACCCGGCTTCCGCTCTGCACCCATGGCTGCTTCATGTTTCCACTTCCCGGTGGTGCAGGGCCACCTCCTCCCCACTGGCACACCCCCACACCTTGGGCACATCTCCAAAGCCACTGCAGGGAACGGCACCCTCTGTTCATCCCCCAGGGGCATTTTCACAGAAGGCATCTCCTGCATCATCGCGGGGCTGATGGGAACCGGTAACGGCTCCACCTCCTCCAGCCCCAACATCGGGGTGCTGGGCATCACCAAGGTACCACCCGACCTGCGGGCTCCCCGTCCCCAGGGGGTACAGTCACCTCCACACACCACCTGCGTCCCCTCGAGCAGGTGGGGAGCAGGAGGGTGATTCAGTACGGCGCTGGGATCATGCTCATCCTGGGCACCATCGGAAAGTTCACCGCGCTGTTTGCCTCACTGCCCGACCCCATCCTTGGCGGGATGTTCTGCACGCTGTTCGGTAACCGCACTGCACAGAGAGCAGTGGGCGGCCCTGGAGCTGCACTGAGGACTGTCCTGTCCTACAGCACTGCAGCTCCCACAGCACTTGGCCACATCTCTGTTTGCAGGCATGATCACGGCCGTCGGCCTCTCCAACCTGCAATTCGTTGACATGAACTCTTCCCGCAACCTCTTTGTGCTGGGCTTCTCCATGTTTTTTGGGCTGACACTGCCCAACTACCTGGATGCCCACCCCAAGGCCATAAACACAGGTACCAGGAGCCCCTCCCACTATTTGCCAGCAGCATCCCAGTGTGATGGTGCTTAGGGTGAGCAGGGCAGATCTCAGTCTGTGCACCTTAACGTGGCTCTGCTTGCTAACCTGCAGTGGTAAGTGCACTAGTAGGGCAAATGTGACCAAAGTTGGGAAGGCAGCTCCGAGATGCAGCTCACTGAACCTCAAAGCAGCACAGGAGAGCCTGCGAGTGGGCAGCAGCACCTCTGAACACCATGTGCCTAACGTGGGATGCAGCACATGCAATGAGCCCCGTGCTTCCCGTCCCTACGCTCCCTGTCCCGCTCAGCCTGTCCCTCCCGCAGGCGTCCCCGAGCTGGACCAGATCCTGACGGTGCTGCTGACCACCGAGATGTTTGTGGGCGGTACCCTCGCCTTCATCCTGGACAACACCATCCCAGGTACGTGCAGCAGGCCAGGCGCGGGGCTGGGGCGGGCATCCCAGCCCAGTGCACAGCAGCTGCGTCTGCCCGCAGGGACGCAGGAGGAGCGGGGACTGGTGCAGTGGAAGGCAGGCGCGCACGCAGACAGCGCAGCCTCTGCCGATCTGAGGAGCTACGATTTCCCCTTTGGGATGAGCGCAGTGAGGAGGAGCCGCTGGCTGCGGCACGTGCCCATCTGCCCGCTCTTCACCGGCTTCACCTGGCGGGCAAAGAAGAGCCACGCAGCAGATGATGGCACACAGGACGGCAGCGACGGGACGGCTGTCTGCACCAAGGTGTGAGGGGGGCGGCTGCGGAGGGGCTGAGCCGAGAGCTGGGCTCCCGTCAGAGAGCACCGCCCGGGCTGAGAGCCCTCCGCTCCCAACACGGTGCTGGGGGAAGGCACTGCCTGTGGGAATGGCATTGGCTTGGTTTAGCGTGGGGCTGCCATGACAGCGGGGCTCCCAGGTGCTGGCCTCAGCCCACGCTGCCTTGAGACGCGCTCAAAGCCCTGCTGCAGCTCAGCAGCTCCCATCGAGGCACCCGGAGCACCAGGTTGCGCCCTGCCCTTGGCTCCTGCAGGGCTGCACAGCAGATGCAGCTGGTGCTGTACCGGGTCCAGCATTCAGAGCAGTCTGTTTTAAGGTTATGCATTAAAAAAAATCCAATCCCACGGCCCCTGTCATTTTTGACACTGGGTTTAATGCTGAAACCCAAAGCCGGAGGCAGCACTGGCTGACACGGCCCTGACACAGCCAGCCGCTCCCTCCCTCCCCACCCCATGCAGAAGAGCACAAAGAGCGAGAGAGATCTCATGGGAGAAGATAAGGATGGTTTATCATAAAATCATATGACTTGGGTGGGAAGGGACCTCAAGGATCACCAAGTTCCAAACCCCTGCATCAGGCAGGCCTGCCAGCCTTTAGGGCAGATGTTACATGAGGTTACCCATAGCCTCATCCAACCTGGCCTTGAACATCCCCAGGGATGGGACACACACAGCCTCCCCGGGCAGCCTGTGCCGGCACCTCACTGCCCTCTGAGGGAAAAAATAAGTGAATAATAAGTGAAGGAAGGAACAGGAGGGAGATAACCAACAGCATGAAGATCCAAGTAAGGTAAATGCAATCACTTGTCTCCTCCCACGGGCACACTGGTGCCCAGCAGGCTCAGTAATGGAAGAACCCTCCCACCAATTGGGCTGCACCAGCAACAGCCATACCCCAGCATTATCAGCACTGCTTTAGTCACAAGCCCAGACACAGCACCCTTGGGAGAGCTGCAGAAAAAGATAACTGTCCCAGACAAACACAGCACAGACAAAACAATTCCAAGCCAGCAGTTCCTAAAAGCCAGGGGCTGACTACTTTGTTTCACTGCACTGATTTTAGCACAAACTGACACAGAGATAGGGATCACTCCAAACTCATTTGGGGCTGAGCTCCTGGCTGGAAGCAGAGCCCTTCAGCACCTTCCCACTGACATCTACATGCCCCCAGCAGACACCGCCACTGCATTCACCTCTCCAGTAAACCCTTCTATATTATGGAGTTGCCTGGGATAAGAACAAAGCACAAAAGCAAATCACAGCAAGCCTGGGTGTTTCGCAAGCTGGCTCCAACTGAAGCATTCAGCTGCCAAATGCCCAGAGCTGAGTGTACCTGGGCAGAGAGCTGCCAGAGGGAGAGCTCAGGGACAAGGACTGCAAGCAAACCAGCTGCCAGCTCTGCAGGGACTCCGGTGGAACCCCAGCTTCAGCTCCAGTCAGCTGTATGTGGTGCTCTGCTATTTCCCAACCCCATCTTTGGGCACTTGAACTTAAACAGTTTCCAAAAAACAGCAGAAACACCAGAAGTTTTGCTACATGTGGGAAGGTCAGCAGATCTGGGAAAGGAAAAGGCAGCTCTGGACAGGGAGGCCAGGAGATGAGATGGATGCTTTGCAGAGCAGCACTCAGTACACATGAATGCTTTGGGAGAGCATATCTGCCAGCTGGAGAAGACTGGCAAAGCCAATTGGTTCTGCTGTAGTACTGGTGCAAAGACAGTGCCTCTCCCTGCTGTGCAGCACTGTGACTTTTGAGGTGTTCCCATTTGGTTTACCCAGAGCTTAAGAGGAAAAAAAAAATATATATATATATATCATTTATATATAATATATATATTTTAACAGCAAGGTTGGGCAAAGTTCTGATGCAAGAGTGGATCAAGGCCCCACCTGCAGGCTGCCAGGGGCTGCTGGCACATCCACCCCAGAGCCTGCCCACCCCTTCCTGCAGCTATGGGGCTTTATGACAGAACAGCACCAAGAGCACCCAGCTCCAGCTGCCCAGCCAGGGCCTCCCAAAGCCCATGTCAAGCAGTGGGTTTTATATAGCGCCGTCAGCTGCTAACTGGAACTTCCTGTGCTGCCAGAACAGTGGGGCTGAACGGGGATTAGCAGCGATGAGAACACAGGAAAATATGCTCAGGCAAACACACAAAGCAGTCAGGCTTCATAGAAGGGGAGGAAAAAGCAGTCAGAGCCCCAGCTGAGATCGGTTCAGACTATCCTGTCATAAGCAGCCTTACAGACAGCAAATCTGACACAAACACAGAACCACAGAGATCGGAAGGGACCTCTGGAGATGCCCCAGTCCAACCTCTGGCACTGCAGGCCGCGCAGGGAGGCATCCAGGCTCTGGGTATCTCCAGAGGAAACTCCACAACTCCTCTGGGCAGGAGGAGGAATGCATTTCCCTGAGATGCACATTCACGAGACAGTCACCAAATCATTTCTACTATTATTTATTTTTTTAAATATTTTTGAAAAAATATAATTTTTTTACAATATTTTCAACTTAAACACTATTCACACTGAACACGTATGGCAGCTTAACCTACCCAAGTATGAAGTTTAAGAAGCCAAAACTGTTCTAGCTTTATTAAAAGAAACAAAAAAAAAAAAAAGTCGTTGTGCTGTAGACTATCGTGTAGTGATGATTAAACAAAGCAAGGGAAAAGCACCACTCAAATCACTAATGCTAGGGTTTGCTTGGTTAAATCCAGCTATAATAAAGTTGTACGCTAAAAGTTACACAGACATTGCTATGTCCGTATGTGGGCTCTTGGAAGAAACTGTGATGAAACTCACATGTCCTGTAACGTAATTAGGAAGTGAAACATTGCTAACATGATAACATACTGCGAGTACAGGGAATCCCTTCCTTCCCACCGCTGGGATGTTAGTTCCGTAGCTGAGATCTATGACTCTGTGCAGGTCTGTACGATTTCTGTTACAGCTCAGGCTGCTCAAAAGAAGCATGAATATATATATTTTTAAGGGGAAAAATGTAACATTAGTAACAATACTGATAATTCAAAGGAAAGTTAGCTAATCTGCATAACAATCAGGTAACCTTGCTTTCATTTTAAAGTTAAGGCATTATCAGGTGCAAACTAGCACCGGTTAACACATCTTTAGTTAAAAACAGACCATCCAAAGCAAATTCCAAGTCCTACTTAAAAAGACAGAGTCTGCAGAAGGTTTATAAATGTGGTACTTTGTCTCAACTTGACTGGTGCTTCCTACCTCACTGTCTCCTTTGCAGAGAGCCAGGGCCCAATTATGTTTCCATTAAACTTTTGACAGATTTACTTAGTAACAGTCTCAGCACTATTTATTGAGCATGCAAGACTAACAAAACTTTGGCAATGCATAAGTGTAACACAGTGACAAGAAGAGAGAGCTTTTACAATTAAATCTTCTAATACTGGCTTCACAGTGTGGAAATTGTGCTACATCCACCAAAAGAGGGCCCAGTCTACTCAAATATTTAAGTACTTCACCCCAGGAACAAACTCCTTTGCGTTTGGATTCAGATTACTCTTGACCTGGGGAAGGAAAAAACAGAACTCCAGTTGAATCGTTATTTTCATCCTCTACTTCCAAACTGAAATACAACTCCAGGAGGACAGCATTAAGAACATACAGAGCACAGAGCACCAGGCACACTGCATGGCTTCTGCAACTCAGCAGAGCAGCACACTGCTCACACCTATCCATCCTTCATTAGCCCCACCTGCACATTTCAGTCAGATGAGGGCTCAGTGAGTAACAAAACAAACAAGGCATGCACCAGAACCAGCCTCTTCCATTAATGCTGAAACAACTTCTTCTGTTAAATGCACCACAAGGCTTTTTGTTATTAAGCAAGAAGAGACTTGCTCCAGGAACTTAAGCCACCCCTGGGAATTCAACATATCCGAGCACTGGATTGTTCAGTGCCTGTGTTCACCCCCCAGCAGGGCAGCAGCTACCCTACAGTCAGTATTCTGCACTTAGGTGGGCAGCCAGCACCTCCAAAATAAGCTACTCATTATTAAAAAAAGTAATAATAGAGGAGCAGGCTTTTATGTTCTTGAGCCCCAGGCTGCCGTCTGCAGCTGCTTAACCCTGGGAAAGTTTATAGGCTTGTATCTGTATTTCACAGCAGTTGTGTGATATGACTGCATGCTTCCTGTGCCACACACAAGTAACTCTCCATTTCATTAAGGAAAACTCGTACACAGTGCCCTTTCAGTTAAGCTCCATACTAAGAAGCCATAGAGCAAGGAAGATGGAAATTATCAGTTTATTTAGCTGCTTCCTTCTTCCTTGGAATTTCTATAAAGAGATCTGCTATGGTACCAGTGATCCAAATCAGACCCTGGAGTGATTTGTACCTACCTAATATGTAAGAGCTGACAAATGCAGAATTAAACTTGATGCAGTCCTGCCACGGCAGCTCAGTCAGAGTGCTCCACTCGCTGCCTCTCTCTCATAATGAAGTATGCATGCCCAAACCCACTTGAAATTATGCCATGGCCTAAAAAAGGCACCACGTGCTTATGAAGAAAATCACTGAACAGGTTTTATCACCTGGGGGAGCATACCTTACTCAGCTGCTGCACATTTCCCCTTCCACCATACATGGTTGAAGAGTCCCTGGCCTACACACAAAGGATTTTCTATTGCCATTATCAGCAACAAAAATCAGCCATGGACAAAGAGATGCCAAGTTTTAGAAATACGACAAGAAAGTGAGTTTACCACCAGATCCTCCAGTGATGAGCTGTCACTGATAACAAGGTCATTGAACTGGTCCTGGATTTGATCCATTGTTTGTGGGAGATCACGGGCTGGAATAAACCATTCGTGCTCCTCCTCTTCTTCCAGCATCTCTTGGAAACAGCGCTCAATAAATTCTTCTTCCCACAGCTCCTCTTCGATCTATTCAATGGGAAGAAAATGCCTTATCAGTAAAGCTACTGAAAGCTTACATCTTCCCTTCAATGTCTGTGCACCTAGTTGACCTCCTTTCTAGCCAAGCAACAGGACTTCTGGCACAACACCACTGGTGCTGCACAAAGGCAAGCAGCTTTGTTTTTCTAATGTCAAGAAGTGCTTTGTCCCAGGAGCTCAAGGCTGGAAAGGAACAGCAGCCCTAGCTGCTCAGGTAGCACTTACTGTGGGGAGCTTGCTAGGAGCTCAAGGAGAGGCAGAATGTTGGTTCCAAGTGACAGAACCCACTGGAAGGGAACCAGGGATGACACACACAGCTCTGCACATTCTGTAAGGCTCCCAGGGGAAAAATCAACTGCCTGTCACCTGGAGCAGGGAGCAAGCAGCATCTCTCCCACAAGGTGCAGTTCTTGTGAGCTCTTTATATGATGTTAGCAGTTGTTGGGATTGCTGCCCTGCTGTACTAAAAGCAGGGCAGATCAACTGATGCAGAACTGATACGCACAGCAAAGATTAAAGGCAAGTTTTGCTTGGCTGTTCAGTAAACAAACTTTGGAGGGTGTTGATTCTGACAAACTTTCCACGTCCCGCATCAGAGCTCGAGAGAGGGAAGCTGGGAAATAGGAGCTGACTTGCCAGAAAGGAGTAAAAAAAAAAAGATTCAGAACACATTCATTCAGTGGAAGCTTAAGTTCTCTTCTTTATCCTTCACTCTGAAATCACACATGCACTCAATTCTCAAGTGGAAATTGAGTTACATTCCTGAAGTTAGTGTCAGAGCTCAGAATTCCACAAATTGAGGCTCCCACTGATTGGGAACACACACACCAGCTCACTTGGTGCTCAAGATGCACAACTTCTGGGGAACAGGGACTCACACTGTATGCTCTAAGTGACTGTGCAGAGAACTCAAACCCCACGAGACACCGACTTATCAGTTTCCCTGCTGGTAAAGCAGCCCAGCAAGGGGCAGCAACCTCGAGGCAATCCTTCCTGTGAAGGCTCTCCATCCTGTGTGCGTGGGCAAAAGGAAGCTGTGGGCACACAGCCACAAGCTAGCGTTACAGCAGGGCTTGTCCAGCTCCAGGTTTTGTTACACGGATGCATACCCTACAAGTGCTTCCAATCTAGAAGTCATAAATGCTTAATCCCCAGATGTCTCTCAGTTAATGTTGCTCATATGTATTCTCCAGCCCCTGATTAACTCGTTCAGCTTCTCACAGTGGGACGTGCCTCCAAAGAGAAGCACATCACACAGCACCTGCCTGCTGTGCCCTCACCTTCTCCCCACCTGGCCTGCTCTGAAAACAATGCACCTAAAAAGCAGTTGATTTGCCACCCACCTCCCAGCTCACTCCCCAGGTGCTGTGCTAGTTACAGCACAGCCCTTGAGGAGGAAAAACCAACCCAGCAGGAAGCAGTACTGAGACCATCCTGACACTTGCAAAAGAGAAGTTTTTTTTGTGACCAGCCTGAATTTCAGATTAGCTGGGTGCCCTAAGGAGAGGGCTGCACACATATTGTTTCCTAAGCTCCACTTTTGAGCCTGCAACACATTCAGACTGTAAAGGAGTACAGAGAAAGCAGCAACCTGAGTACAAAGACCAAGTAATCATTAAGAGAAGGGCAGCAGAAAGAGGTTGGCTCCCCCCTGCCTCTAGCAGAGAGAAAATTGTGCTGAGGTGTAAGGCAGAAGCAAAAGTCAAGGCTTCCTTCCAACCAGGTTGTGAAGACCAGCTCTAAGTTACTTACATGTTAATTAAGTGTTAAGCAACCCTATCAGGACTTCAGTATTAAGTCACCTAACAACTATGTCCATCAAGTCCTGTGTGAACAACAGCTCTGCTGGCGAGGCAGGTATGCACCTGAATGCATCCAGCTCCAAACTGCAGCTGGCATGTTTGTACTTGTGAAACCAGAGCAGCTCGGCAGCCCAGTGAGACCAGTCCCTGCTGAAGTGCCACGTCTTTGTCAGCTATACTTCTTCCTCCCACCTGCAGAAGTGGGGAATTAATGGATGCTTCAGAACAGTCTGCACTTCCCCCACTTTTACCACAATTACAGACAGTAAGTATGAGGAAAAAAAAGTGAATGAAGCATTAGTTTGTCGCCTGCGACCATTCTAGCAAACCTATCTGAAATCCAGCCACAAAAGAATTCCCAGCCCTGCACCCCTCTCAGTAGACACAGCACCACTCCCTGCAGAACAGCACAGCAAGGCAAAGCAGGGGGCATTGAGAAAGGGAAAGGACTTGCCTGCCTGTTAAATTCCTCTTCGTTTTCCATCCACATGTACTCCGCAAAGGGATTGTCGTCTTCGTGAGAATGACCATTTATGATCACATCTTCACTGATGATGCTTGGGCTAGTACTGCTGCGACTGGGATCTTTCATGGCTGCCTCTTTGATTTGAAGTCTGCAATTAAGAAATGCAGTAATTAAAGACGTGCACATTCGCCTGTCGCCCCGCCCGTGGAGGGCTGCACCTCCACATGAAGGTGCAGGTGGCTGCACTGTGTGATGGGACCGAGATAACACACAGAACAAGGTGCTCTGCTAAGCGCCAGGGCTCAGCGCACCGCATCCACTGCTGGCCATTCCAGAGACTTCCCCAACTTCAACCTCAGCAACAGCAACGGCTGAGCACCAAGGCTGAGGCAGTGATAAAATGGAGGCAGCACACTGGTGTGCCTGCCCACAGGCACTGCGGGACAAAACCCAACCTGATTTTGTCTTTTTCACAACAACAATACTGCAGCTTTACCATCAGGCTCACAAAGCATTCAAGTTCAGAGACCCGTCTGCTGATATCCTGTGCTCTGCACCCAAAACATTTGTGCTGTAATGAGGCAATCCTATTGTTCTTCCTACACCGCGTTTAAATGCTGGAAGAGCTGAGCACTGCTTGGAACTCAGACTGGCAGCACAGAGTGCTCTGACAGCAGCCTACAGCAATGACTTTAACAGTCAGAGTTGAATGTTCATGTTTTGGTGTATTTTCAGGAGCTGTGCTAACCAGCAGCCCTGCCTCACGTGGTCACAGCCAAGCTGTAACACCAGCCACAGTGACTGGTACCCATTTCCAGTTTGGGAAACAGTACTACCAACCTGCAATCAGTGCAGCAGTGAGAACAATTCATTTGTATCTTATTCTCAAATCAACATTTTAGCTGTCTGTGCATCAGAAATGACTTAGTTACAATAGATAGTTGCTTCTCCCACTATCTACTATATACACAACAGAGAAGCCTCTAATGCTGTTACAGTGGTGGGGCTTCTCATGCTGAAATACAAAGTGAAAACATGAGCTGCTGCTACCCCTAACATCTACAGACCTGCCACATCCCAGTGCCCAGCTGAGGAGAGCACAAAGAAAAGGACCTCGCTGACTTTGCTCCACCCATGGGTCCTAATTCAAAAGCAAACCTTCGTGCAGAAGTCAGTTCAGCTCCCTGGCAGGGCAACAAATGAGACACAAATGGGTATTTCAGCAACAGAACACAGGTTTCTCTTGATGTCCAGACCTGCAAGGGATTACAGGCAGTGCTCAACACAAACCTGGGAAAGGCACCGCGTGTAACACCCCAACTCAAGCCTGAAGTGGCTTTAAGCAGCTTCAGCTGTTCACCAGCTCACACACCACAGAGACCAGAAGAAATAAAAGACTGCAGAGTCTAAAATGCCTACTTTAAAATTATATATATTAAAATGTATTTTCTCATGCTTTTTACAAAGCATGCACCGGGCTTCCTGCACACCACCACCACGTGCTGCAGGTGAAATAATGCCTCAGCAACGCTTGGCACTCAGGCCAAACTCCGGGGAGCTTCTGTGCAGAGAATGCTGCACACAGAAAAGTTCATAAAGGCCGAAACAAACAGCAAAATAACAACTGTAAAGGCCTGAAAGGTCAATGTGTTGAAGCACAAGGAGCTTTCCTACTTCCTAATCACTGGAGCAGAATGAACTCTTTGGTTTTGGAGAGGGAGGAAGAGCAGTGCTTCATGTTTGGACTGAACTCTTTCCATTACTGCTCAAGGACGATGTGGCTGATCCTCAAGAAAGATCCAGAGCTCCAACCGAATGTTTGAAGTTTCTGATGATGCCCTAAATCTGCTAATTAACATATATATGTGCATTCTTTTCAACAGGCACACATGTAAGCACTTATCCTGCACAAACAGCCACCAAGCCCCAGGCCAGTGCCTTAGTCACGGCAGTGCCGGTCCTTTGATTTTCTGCAACTCACAAGACGTTGCTGTTTCCCCACTCCAGTCAGCAACCAGCCTGAGCTGGGCTGTGAGGATGAGATCAGCCTCAGCTGTTTCGGGGCCATGAGGTGCAGGCAGCCCCGAGCAGAGCAGAGTGCAGCATTAACCCTGAGAAAAGGCAGCACCTAAAGTGGCTGCCTGTAGGCAACAGTGCAAGAACCACTGCAGTGTGAATAGGAACGGGTACGCCTTTGGTCTGGGAACGGGTGGAGAGCAAAGGATCTCAAAGCTCTGCACACTGCAGTGGGGCAAACAGCATCAGCAGGGCTATGAAATAGAAAAGTGGAGTGCTCCACTACGGAGGTGTGAGATTTGGCCCCAAACTGTCCTGGGATGGGGCTGGGAAGAGTGCAAATGTTTAAGGAAAGACTCGGGGGGGGGGGGGTAATAAATAAATAAGGCAGAGAACTGAGAAATTGCCTCCAAAGAACGGAACTTGCAGCAGAGCAGGAGGGGCAGCGCAGACCCGTGGCTGCCAACGGAGCGGAGCCCACGGCCCGGCCCGAGCCGCACCGAGGGGTGCTGGAGGGCCAACAACAAAGGAACGCGATTTGACACCGACGGCCGATGGGAAGGCGTGAGCCCACACGGCAGGGCCCCGAGCCTCGGTACCACAGAGGGAAAAAGGAGAGGAAAGCGAACACGAAAACGGAATGTAAAAGAAAATCAAGGCGGAGAAATGAAAAAGAGAAAGAAAGGGATGAAACGAACGGCAGGGGGAAAGCAGGGAGCAGGAAGGCGGAAGGCGAGAAGGGAGGCATAAGGACGTGGAGGAGAACAACCGGACCCGGGCGCCTCCCGCCCCGACAGCGGCGGCGCCCCAGGCGGGCACGGGCCGCCCCGCACGGAGCCCCCGCGGCCCCGGGCAGCGCCGCGCTCTCCGCAGGGGCGGGGCGCGGGCTTTGTTCGCCCACAGGGCCGCCCCCGCGCGGCGGGAGGGGCCGGGTCC
>JAPSGF010000149.1:342251-369397 GCA_035772895.1 Perdix hodgsoniae
CGGGGACGGGGCGGCGGAACGGCGAGGCGGAAGGAGGCGGGGCGGCCTTCGCGCTCGCGCCTCGCGGCGACCCCGAGCGGCGACCCCTCCCCGCGGCCCCGGGCCGCTCACCTGCGCGCTGAGGGAAGGCCGCGCCGCGCCGCCGCCTCCGAGCTGCTCCGCGCCCGCCGCCCCGCTCCGCTCCGCTCCGCTCCCCTCCCAGCGCCGCAGCCCCGCCGGACGTGAAATCACTTCCGCTACCTGCGTGACCTCACAGGCCGCGCCCCCCTCTCCCCCGGAAGCGGCGGCGCGCCGCACGCTGGGAGCTGTGGTCCTGGCGCCGCGCGGCACGCCGGGCGGCCATTTCGCGGGGCGCACCGCGAGGCACGCCGGGAAATGTAGTGCCGGCAGCGGGGCCCGCCGCCATCTTGCGGCGTTGCCGGGGAGCTTCGACACCCGCGGCAGAGGCGGCTCCTTCCGCTCGTCTCTGCGCTGAGCCAACGGGCTGCGGCGCGCCTCTGCCCAACTACGCGCGTCGCACAGAGCGAGCGGCCCAACAACCGCTCCTTTCTTCCACCGCTGATAAAAGCACATAGTTAATGGTGGCAGCTACGTCAAAGAACAGCGTGTTGTAGCTGAGACTGTGCTCCAACGAACAGCGCTATTTTGCTCTTTGTACCTCTTGTGGTTTTGATGGAAATAAATAGGAGGCATTACTTTCAGAGCAACCTACGTGCATCAAGAAGGAAGTCAGACCTGAGCGGCATTTTGTGTCCAAGCGTGAAGACCTGCACACAGCCTAGCAGAGCTCTGGCAGTTGTCAGAAAAGTCCACTGACTTCAGACACAGGATTAGAGGTGACGGGAGCGAGAGATCTCTGATCGCTGCCCCTGGATCACGTCACCGTTGCTTTATGCCTGGCATTTGGTCACTAAACGCGACCTAACATCCCACTACAGCTCGATCCTCATCGGTTACCCAGCTTAGAGTTCATCACAGGCAGAGGACACCAGATGTAAGACCACTGAATGGCACTGAAGATGATCCCGACTGCTAAGAGGAAGGGCTACTTAACAAATGTAACATATGGAGCTGCACGATTTCACTGCACGAATCTTAGCAGTGTGTGCTGCATGGAAGCAGTGTTACAGTGCTTGGGGGGACCTTGCACTTCTGTCCTCTTGTTCAAAATTCTCACCTACCAGTTTTAGGGGAGCGGGATGACTGCCAACGATTAAATCGTTGCTTTGAAGTAAAAGACCTCTGCTTGAATGAGGAATTAGGCAGCCTCTCGGAGATGGATGGATGGATGACAAGTGTCATTATAAACAAGTACAGGTCCAAGCACATCCCTGTGACTCAAAAACAGAACTGATGGCACAGCTTCTGTTGCGTGCAGTTTCCTCTGGGGTTTGGGTAAGCAGTAGTGGGTCAGCTTTAAGACTGAATACTTTCACTGCATTACACTGATGAGTGCCACGTAACTTACTCTCAAGAAAGTGCAAGAAGTCATCCCGGCATGTTAAGATTTCATTATTTAGATATGCTATTTAAATACAATCTGTGCATTAGCTGTTTACTGACATTGCACCACTGTCTCCCTGCAGTCTCCAGCCAAGCTGCTATCACCACTGTATGAGATACTTCAACTTTTCCTCTGTTCTCACACAGAAAGCATGTGGCATATCCTCCTCTTTTGTGGAGGATCCAACAGCAAGAGTTGTAGTACTGAGGAGACAAGGTCGATTTTCATTTCACAAAGCACACCATCATATCCCCTAGATGCATTTACTTAACTAAACTTCATCAGGGTTCAGCCTCCTACATTTGAAAAAAATTATTTTAGCACTTAAGAATCCCCACAGGCCAGGAGTTTGGGGCTGAAATAACCACCCCGAGTCATTTTTACCCATATGAACATGGTGTGGCTTGAACTTAACTTTTATGACATTCTCATCAAAGCTGAAGAAATAAAACTGTCAGGAGAGTATACCTACCAGTGTTTTAACAAGTGATATTTTAATTTGTTTGGAAATGGAAGAAGTTTTAGAAAAGAGAAAGAAGTTATTTAGTAAGCTTCTATATCACAGGAGTTAAAACATGCAGTTTCAGGACAGCTAGAGTTTCAGTGTGCTATAATGAACAAGAGATTTGAGAGCTCAGTAAACACAATGGTTAACATGCCAAACATCTGTACAAGTTACTGTTGCCTAGCTTTGTTTATTGGTAAATCACTTTAGTAACCTGAATTCACAAATAAGCAGTAAATAACAAAAACTACGGATAAACACAGGTTACACATGCAAATTCCTGTTCACATATCACATGTGCAGGTACATTAAGAGCACAGTTCTAAAAGATTCTTGACAAAACCAGATCAACAGAAACAGTTTTAAAATGCAGGTATGAAAAATTACATGTGAAGAATATAAAGATACTGTTTTTTTTGATTTTTTTTTTGTTTTTTTGTTTAACATTTCAGGACTCAAATGCTGCTTTTGAATATAGCAGAGGTGTACGACAGCTGCAAGATTCAAGTGAAAGCAGGAAGAGCTTGAGGAAATAATACTGGTCAGAGGAGAATGGGCATTTACTTTTCACTAAAAATACAAGGTATAGCTGAATAGGAAAGTCTATCAAGAGCTTAGGAAAAAAATCACAAAGTTGTAAAGCTGACTAATCACTAATTTTCCTATTTGCTATGTAACAACAATGACATTAAAAGAAACTGCAATTCAACATTTAAAAATGCAACTTACATTTAAAGACTTTTCAAAAGTGAAATGCAATGACAGCCTTACACTCCAAATTAAGTATCTGCTAGGCTCAGACTGAAATACGGAATGTTCTAGATGAAATAAAAATACAGTGTTACTTTTTATTTTTTATTGAGAATGGATAGACGAATTTTCGAAGCTTGAAAGTAGTAAATTTCACTTCAAGGAAATTTTCTTGCCATAGATGAGCTTTCCACAAGGATGCAAGATTTTTTCTTTAACAGCTCAGTGTCAAAACGAAAACTTGTTGCCATTCCCACACTAAGAACAAATTTTTTTCATTAACTTAACTGCTTATGCTTTTGGCTACAACACTGAACACATGAACAGACCTATAACATCTACTGTATCTCACTAAAACAAACAAACAAAAAAGAATACAGTATTTCCATCTACTACTTGTACTGCTTTTAAAAAAAGATTAACATTAAGAACAAAGCCACTGTTTTCCTTACATCCATCCTTCTTTTTATGCTTCTTTCTTTTGCCTGTAGTCTTCTGCCATTTTATCCAGAATTTTCTGTTAAAAGAAATCAACCACATTTTGGATATACTCAGTTTCTCACAGTCACAACATTAAGCCCATAAACCCCGTTTTCACCCTGTAAAAATCTATGGATGTTGCCTTCAAAGGTAGTAACAAACATCACTGGCACTTCTTCACAAGAAGGAATGTAGCAGAGCTCCTCTGAAGCACTAGGTTATCTTTATATCACTGAGCATGCAGCTCACCAACAGCAGATACCTGAATGGCAGCCATGCCATCATTTACTTGGCCCTGCTGTTACTGTCCTCCTAACAGGCCGGCAAGCTAAGGGAGTGACTTGCCCACTGCCACGGATTTATGATTGTAGCTGTGCCACTTACCTGCTTGAAATTTGTTATCTCCCCTCTCTAGAGAAGGGTTATGTCAGAAATTTGAGCAATTTGGCATCACTTCGACTCCCCGCCAGCAAAGTGCTTTGCCATTGTAAATAAAAAGCTGCTTTTCCCTCCTCCCTCCCCAGTTCTACAAACACACCAAAATCACAAGGCACTCGAAAGCAGCTCACTTTCTATTTGTGCCATGGAAAAAGGAAATCAAGTTTCATTTAAGTATCAAAGCTAGTAAGTTGCTAACAGGTCTCAGCATCATTTGCCCCACTTCCCCATTTACATCAAGCCTTTAATGACTCCAATCAGGTACCTCAAATGGGAGAAAGAAAAAAAAAAAAAAGAAAAAAAAAGCTATGGGTGATGGATGAGGTGGGTTTTTCTTACTACTGGATTCTGCATGGTAATTGATTTTCTCATCTACTCCTTGATAATGTTACTTGCTTTGAGACATTTGTTTGTGCCACCTGCCTTCCAAGTGCATAGCCCTGTATTTGTCTCTGGGTTGCCTAGCATTGCGCAGGAGAAAGCAAATGTTTCCAGGTCTGAGATACCACCTTCTTTCTTTCTATAGAACCCATGGGCTTTGATTTCAGCTCAATAATCAACCGATATGAAATCAAATGATGTGAACACTGCATTATTAGAGCCTTGTTTAGAACTTCCCTTTCTGGGAAGTGGTATTTAAAAGCAGCTCACATTACAAAAATACAGCAGCAGCATTACCATTCATGCCATGCAATCATGTGATACCTCATCCAATTAGGAACTGTCAAACATGCTCACAAAATCAGAAGTTGCAAATATGGATTTTTAACAAAAATATTTAAATTTAGCTTAAGGTCTGCTGACCAGTTAAAAATACTCTCAAAGGGCCAAGTGGAGAAGATCTGAGCCACCAGTATTTACTCTGTGCCACTAACTCTAAGCCTGGCCTCTGCTCCAATCAGAATGCCATTTTTAATCCAAGTTTGCAAAAAAATGCTGGAGCCCATCTTTCACAGTGCGTATCCTGGGTACTTTTTTCAAAATATGATGATTTAGAGAAGTCTAGCTTGAGTTAGAAATTATAGAATAAGCCAATTTCAACTGCCTGGAAGCTTTTTTTTTTTTTTCTTCCTCTTCAGTCCAGTCTCATTCAGATCTGTTCCCCAAGGAAAGAATCACGCCACTTAAAATGAACAAGTTTTTGCCTTACCTTCAACTTTTGATAATGAGGAAGGCTGCTGCAATGGGTCTTTTTTGCAACATCTTCATTTGTGTAGAACAGGGAACACAATTTGCAATAAAACCCTGTTTTGGGTACCACATAATTCACACCTAGAGAAGTAAACACCACAAAATAAACTAAGAGAACTACTCTACATCATTTCTTTAATGTCATATGTCATTTCAAGCTAAATCTTAAAACCATAATCCACTTTACATTAAAAGCTGCTTTGTCTTTAGAAGTCTTTGGTTTAGTTTAGTCAAGCCAGGGGCCTACAGTAACAGCTAAATATGTGCAGATTTTTTGTTTTTTTTAATCAACCTTTCAGTTTAAGGGTCTGTTTTATTGATTCCTTCAAAAGAACTGACAGCGTTCTGAGACCAATTTGTGCCTTTTGAGCAGTTAGTATCTAGGCTAACATCACTGCTGTGATTTGTGCTATTAATTGAATTAGTGTTGCTAAAACATACCTCTTCCAATTTAATTTCTACCTAAGGAAAGTGTTATGGAAAACTGAATGAAAATGAGGGGGGAAAAAAAAGAGAATACTAGAGGCAGGGGAGGAGTGAAGAAGAGAAGAATGGAGAGCCCTAAAATGAAAGGCTCAGAGGCAACACACTGCCAGAAATAAAAGCCAAATGAAATGAGAAAAGCTACTGCAATGTATAGAGACAGATTTGAAAAGAAATGAAAACAGCCTTACCAACAGGAACATTTGGCTGGTACGGCCCAATCCTAAATTCATCTGGAATAAGAGCTTTCTCTTGGACATTCTTTGCTTCCTGTTCTTCCTGGGTATCTATATTTTCATGGGCATTTTTCTCAGGATCTTGCGCTGCTGTGGGATCGGAAGCTTCAACAGCTTCAGCCTTCAGATTATCTTCAGTCTTGGTACCATTTTCTAACGTTTCATTTTCCTGCTCTGGCTCCTCAATCTTGTCTACTTTGATTTCTGCCAAACTGTCATCATTTTTGCCAGCAGATTTTACTGCCAAACCCGACTTCCGAAGTTTCTGATGATCTGAGTCTTCTTCATCACCAACCTCATCTAGAGTGACAAAGCCTTCCATGCTCCGTGGAAAGCCACCCACGTATCGCTGTTGAGAGAACGGTTTCCTTAAGTCACCTTATTCTTAATGGCTTCCCTCAAACCATCTTAAGAAGTTCACTTGTTCAAAATGTTACTCAGACATGCAGAAGCGTAACAGGTTATTTTAAAAGAAGTATTCCACTGCTTCCAGAGTCAAGTGTTCAATTTGGAACGAACATTTAAGCATTGTGAGTGTCCACTGTTTTATCATATCAATATGTGACCTTTGTCTTGATAATTTCATATTTTTTTTTTAAATCTCTTATTTTGGAAGTCCCTCTAACGTGAAGTCTTTTTAATTAAAGGAATGTCATTTTGGAATGCAGTTTTTACTTGAAACAATCCCAAAAGATTCTCAAATTTAAGCCTACGTGAAAGGTAGAATCTTACCAGAAATAGGTATGATAGTATGAAGTTCATAAAGAGAAAAACTAAGAGCCCTCCTTCAACCAGCGGAAAGCTTGGAGCTTCTCCACTGAAAACAAACATAAAATGTGTGGAGGTCTCTTAAAATCCAGCTTCACCAACAGACAGTGAAACTGATAGGAAGACATCAGTATTCCACTTTATTAACAGCAATCATGAATAACAGTGAGAGAAGCAGCATTAGCTTTGTATCTGTGCTCTAGGAGTTTAGTTCTTCAAGGAAACAAGGTTGGGTTTTGAGGTGCCTTATCCTGACATACAGCCACGTGACAAGAAATAGTCACTGCCATCCACATTGGCAATATTAACCCAACACTGCACAACTACCTTCCTGACAGAAGGATTCCCCAGGACTGAAAACAGTGCACACTGAATTCATTTAAAAGCAGGGAATATGCTCTTTTCCTCCCCCTTCCTACCAAAAAGAAAACCATGCCAGTCAATAATGTTACTGAAGTTTTGCGTGCCTTCTGCATCCTACTCCACATAACAAAGGATGATTAAAAAAAAAGAAAAAAAAGCAGCCGGTAGGAGAAACAACTATAAGAGCACGTGAGAAATTTTTCTGGGGAGAAAAATTAAGTTCACAGCAAGAAGCACATGGCTTCCAAGACCTTAAAACCACACTTTTTCCCTTTCTCAATTGGAAATGGCCTTCACTAACCCAAATGGATTTGCCTGCCTTTGCAGCTCAGCATAATTAGCAGACACTCATACAATTTTGTTCAAGTCTAAAACAGCCTCAAGTCTCTTATGATTCCCCCAACCAAATGTCATTGTTCTGTTCAGTGCTCAAAAGAGCAACTACAGACAGGCTTGTTAGGGATAAATAGCTAAAATAGTCCCTGGCTGCTTAATGTTAGTGAAGAAAGGAGCAAAGGTAGCTAAGAAAAACCCCAGGACATAATACGGGTGGAAATGCACAAGTTAGTGGCTTCTGTCAAAACAGAAACACTGATTTATAACTGATTCCATTTGCAAGTTGCATCCAATGGGATCTTCTTTCTTCATAGAAGTTTTAACACCCATTTCTCTTCAAACAGGTGCGACATGCACACATTTTAAAGACCCATAAAAAAGATCTGAAATAGCATACTGTGGTGCACTATTCAACTTAAAGAGTTTTCTAGACTCAAGTAGCTTGCAATATGATTACCTTTTTAAGCTTTTTCTTTGTTGCTGGATTGGCCACAACATTTCCCTCGGTTTTTACGGTCACATCATCAGCTGGGTCCTTTTTTTCTTCAGTAGTCACATCAGTTAAATTGGCAACATCTGCATCATCTCCTGCTGAGCTGCCACTTTCCAGCAGCGCTGCTGCTTCCTCCTCATCCACTAGAAGCTCATCTTCAGATTCAAGGAGTAAACTAGGCTCATCTTGGTCTGCTTGCTCACTGCTTTTAGTGCCTGATGGCTCAGCAGCATCATCTTGCTTCTCCTCTTTCACTTTATCTTCTACAGTGCCACTTTCAGGTTTCTGAGTAGCGTCAGTCTTAGACTTCTTATCACTTGGAGAGTCTTTGCTGTCTGGAGAATATGTTCTCTTTCTGTAAAGAAAGAACACTTGCTTATGAATCTGAATAGCACCCAGAAGTGACTGAAAAAATAGCAGGCTTAGCTCTTCTAGACAAGCTTCAGAACTGTGTTTGTTTAGTTCAGAAAATGGAAGCTTGAGGGAAACAGAATTCAAGCACGCAAGAAGCTGCCGCAAGGAGGAACTGTCCTTTCAAGACAGGACAACTGCTCATGGCTGTAAACTGCAGGAAGGCAAGGATAATTAAGGACTGCAGCAGATTTCCTGAGCAGACTGGGGAAGCTATGAAGTCTCTTTCATTAGAGGAAAAGGATAGGTACCATAATGAAAACAGTTAGTCTTCTTGCACAAACATGATGATCTCGGAGCTTGCCAGACTTTTTCTATCTAATTTCTATGGTTTGGGTAGGGTATTGTCATATTTCCTTTTAAACATTATGTTTTAATAATAGATAGTTACCTGGTTTTATCCTTTTTCAGAAGTTCAACTCCCTTGTTTGGAATCTAAAATTAAAAGAAGAAAAGTCTTAAGTCACAGCAAAGTATTACTTACAGAAACGTTGAAACATGTCTGGTCTGAGTTAATCAAGTCAAGCACCACCAATTAAATTAATCCGTAAGTACTCTTCTATGATGCCCAGATAGCAACCAATCAATGAACTACTAAACTGTTACAGTACCTCACTGATCGAGAAACCCTGTCTTCACCAAACCTCTCTAACTCAGCACAAAAATAGGGTAGTCTGCTAGAGAAAATTACATACATCTTTTGTTTATGAGCTGATTCAGCACATTGCAAGCAACAGTACAAGTCAGCCAACCTCACCTTCTCGCTACCATTAACAGGCTATGCAGGAACCTGAAGACTCACATCGCTTGGCTTTTTTAGGAGGTACTGAATAGGAAATCCCACTTATCTTCCATGTTAATAACGCACAGGTTGATACACTGGCTAAGTGTTTGAATTTGTCACAACATTCATTTCTGGAGCGCAATCATATGTAATAGTAAGACTTTTCCATACTCCACAAGAAAGAGCCCTTATTTAAATATGCTGTTAATTAGAAACCTGACAAAGCCTTATAATACACATAGTTCTGCCACCTGGCTTGCGATTTTAAAATCTCGGATCATTTGCAGAGAAGGATGAGAAAAAACACAGAAGAGAATGTTTAAACAGAATGTTCAGTTAAGAGCTACACAGACTACTTTAAAATATGATTTTTCATTTTCTCAATCTGAAAGGAGAACCCTTCATTCTGTCCTACACCTCAGAACACCACACTCCTGCTATGTATCCTTTAAGCAGCCAGAAAATTCTATAATGAGTTTTCAAAGTTCTGCTGAATTCTCAAGAAATTAGGTTTTTCTACTTCACTTTACACCTCCACTTACAATCATAAAACAGTTTGCAGCAAAAAATACAACTTACCCTTAACACCAATTTCTTGTATTTTTCAGATAGATCCACTTTCACACACCTGCCCTGGAACCAAAGAGCTTTGTTGGCACAATGTTCAACCATTGCTAAAGCATCTTCTCTGGTCTCCATTTCAATGAAAGCCTGAAAAGAGTAAAGTACACATCACAAATTACAAAATACATAACACTTCCACTGGCAAAGCTATTTAACTTACAATGCAGCATTTCAAAATGCTGAAACCAAACTATGAGTCTTGGCTCTATCCAAGTCCTCCAAAATAGCCACGCATTTTAGTATTTGCTGAAGTGTCCTATATGTTTGTTTTTGAATTCAATAATATCTGTCCTCTACAAAGTTTACAAATTAAATATCAGGTATTTAAGTAATCTGGAAAAAAAGTCACCTTAAAGTGAAATACAAATCAACTAAAAAAGCATTTCTCTCATTTACTGAAGGGTCTGGGAGTTTGGAGGTATTGAGGAAGTTGCATTTTTTTAAGAGAAGTCTGAAACAGACAGTGGCCTAGAAAAAAGAAGTCTTGCTTTGTGAGGTGTTCCTCCATGAAACAAACCTATGACACACAATGTTTGCTGAACAAGCTTTTAAAAGCACATCATCTCAGACAGAAGAGAGCTGCTTCCACACCAAACAAAGCAAGGTCCTTCTGTTTTGCCAGTGCAAGAAGGTTAAGGAGGGCATCTTAGGAGTCATACAATAGCTCCTACTTATTTCTGACTCCATAACATGAGTGTGGCACTGTGGCATTCTAGAATTCATCTCTGAAAAAAATACCAGGGAAATATAAATTTTTTTTTCAATTCTGCTAAATATTTAAAATTATTGTGTACATGTGGAACTCATATATATATATATATATATATGTATTGAAAGTGTTTTACTACAGATGTGCAATACACCATCTTGTGAGAAACACGGAACTGCTTCTACTCAAATAATGAATACCTAAGTGAAAGAAACACGCAATAGCAGAAGATAGGTATTAACGTTTCACAGGTACTGTTTCTTCAGTCTTAAAAAAAGTTCAAACTGCCTTGAGTATACACAACAAAGTCGCAATGCTAAATTACACTTTGCAGCTAATGTCTGTTTGTACCGTGTCTCCTTTTTTTTAGAAGCAGCTCACATTACAGTGACTTACACAGTAAGCTGAATTGCAAACCACCTACACAACTTCCGTGAAGCAGCCTACATCTCTTCACAGTTGTGTCTCAGCTCCCAACCCCCACATACTAAGTTCCTGCAGTCAGTTACCTGACTCTTCATCCTCATGAGTATGTAGTTCTTAATTTTTCCATATGGTTCAGCCAGTTTGAGCACTGCGTTATCAGAGTAGCCTGAATGAGGTAAATTGCTGAGGTGAATCACACGGCCAAGTTCTGGTTTTGGCGGCTCCGTTTTTTGGTCAGGTTTACTTTCAGGTTTCTAAAATTAAAGAGTGAATGAATTGTTCAAAGTAGATACTACAAGAAGTGCACTTAACACTGTACCACTTAAAGCAAGTAAGTAAATTATATCCCTTGATTAATTTGATACAGCTGTGAAGTACACAAAGTAACAATTTAAAAGCAGTGGCCAGGTAGCAATCACTGCCTCAGACTGAAATAGTGTTTAAATAAGCAGAAATATTTTACCTTTATCCTTTTGTACTTCTGTGACAGGTGGACTCTGACTGGTTTACCAAATACCAGTGCAGGTGTTGTTGAATAGTACTCCACTGCAGCCTGAGCATCTTCAGTGGTTGACATTTCAATAAATGCCTGAAAACATAAAAACAGATTAAGCACCACACTTTCAAGGAACTGCTGTTTTAAGGTCTCAAGCTCTCCCTTCTTTTCTCATAAAAAATGTCTGCATCAAAACCAAAAACTGCCTTTTGGCTATGACATTAACTGGCCTATAGAACTTGGCCTGAGCTTCACATACTTCACATGCATGAACACAACATCTTAGATCTGGATTCAGAACATTCAGTTGCTTCCTGCACTCCTTTCATGCTTTTTCACCTCTGTGAAAATACACTGGCTTTTTCCTCCCT
This sequence comes from Perdix hodgsoniae, assembly GCA_035772895.1. NCBI lineage: Eukaryota > Metazoa > Chordata > Aves > Galliformes > Phasianidae > Perdix > Perdix hodgsoniae. The sequence continues at coordinate 353,620 of JAPSGF010000149.1, forward strand.
CCAAAATATAACACACTGTATAAACTATGACTGAGTTTCCAGAGAATATTAAAACACAAACTGAGTTTGCACACTGTATTTTCAAGAAAGCCAGAAATAACCAGCTAGAATGATTCTTAACAATATTTAAGTTGAAGTGCAGTACTGAAGTACTTGTAAAAAGAAATACTCTCGTCACTCTTCCCACCACACATCAGCTTGGTGACATTACCAGGCTTAGAAGCCAAGCACATCCTTTTACCACAGTTTCAACTCAGACAGTAAGCATGCCAAAGAAATCAAGCAGCTCCAACAGCACTAATAAAGAGCCTAATCTTACCTCGTTGATTTTGTTTAGAATCAGGTGATTTGTAATTATTCCAAACGGTTCAACAAGCTGAAGCAATTGATATCTCAAGTTCTTCCCTCTCTGGAAATCCATGATGTGAACAACTCTGCTCGTTTCCTATTGAGGATGAAGTACACAGGTCATACACAACACATGTACCAACTAACCTTAAAGTAACATTTTTCAAGGATCTGCTCTTTTTTTTTATTTGTTATTATTTTATAAAGTCTTAATTAGTAATCAAAACTAGACATGCAGAAAATGCACAGCACCTCCAAGGATTCTCAGAGGAAGATGCCTGCTGTGACAGTTGTACAGAAAGGAGATTGTCTCTTATCTTCTTCATAAGAGAACATGCAGAGTGTATACACTTCTGAAAACAAACATTTTGTAGAACATCTGGCAAAATGAAACCATCTCTTCCCAAAGCTTCAATATTTCCACACCAATAAATCTCAGTATTGCACTATTTTAAAGACACCCCATTCATTAAAAGAAAAGAACTCCCAAACCCAATACATTTTATTAAAGGCATATCTGCATACAAATACTTACATCCTTTAAAGACTTTACATTTATTTAATACTAACCACTCTGCCTTTCTGCATGTGTCTCGGTCCTTGCATGTTTCCATTTCCAGCTCCTTCAAGAAATTTAAAAAAAAAAAGAGCAAGCTCAGTTCAATTCACAAGGCTGCTATTAAAAGCCTCCCTACAAGTTCCGAAGAGAACTTATAATACTAAAACAGTATTACATCAAGTTTTTTAAAAGCCACTTAATTAGTATTTCTAATTGATAAATTAGTATTACTAAGCCTAAAAGTCTTGTATATTTCAAAAATCAAGTTTGAGATGTACTGAGAATTTTACAATAATACTGTAATGACATTAACTACTTAAACATTCATCGTTCAAAGACTCCTTTAAAATGCCTGAGTGATTTTTATCAGTCAGGATCAGGTAAATTAATTAGTTTTGCTTTTTACTCACTTGAGTTATTTATAAAGTAAGTAATAATGACTTCAGGTGAGAACCTGATTCTTATCTTGCCTTTCTGGGAAGATAAGGCCCCCAAATCTATTTCTCAAATCCATTTCAAATTAGTTTAGGGAGAAAAGACTGAAGACATTGAATTCATCCAAGTTTCACAAAAATCCACCAACATGTAGGCAGCCAAACAGAAGATGTGCAACAGACTGCTACACAGGAAAACATGCATGACCCCAAAGCATGTGTTGGTTGATTAATCCAACGGCTGAAAAAAGAAACCCATAACAACATGTCCAGTGGTTAGAAGAGGGAAGAAAGGTGAAAGTGTGGAAACAAAGTATTTATGGTGAGGAAAACAAGCAAAAGCATTTCAGTTCCACGCCTGAGAGCATTGCTCTGTTGTTCTGAATCAGAAATCAAGAACTCAAGTCTGGTAGCAGCAGAGGGTTTTGTTTGTTTTTCAAAAATACCCATCTAAAATCCCAAGCACAGCACGTGGAAAAGCTGCTGCTTACTGCTGTGACTATGCACTGTCTACTACCAAAATATCTGGATCTAATAAAAAGCTTCAGAACACAAGTGACTGAAGTCCAGTAATTCACAAGAGGTGATTTTCAGAAAAGAGCATCCAATCTGATGTCTGCCAGCATTACCTCTTGGCCCAACAGGAGGCCCTCCCAGGTGGAATGGAGGTGGTGGGGGTCCCAGAATTCCTGGTGCAGGATTTGTGGACTGCTGCAACATAAAGGGATCACCCCTAGAAGAAGGGAAAAAAAATCAGAACAAAAACTGTGAAGCCTTTTTCCTCCAGCCATCCAATTCCTGACGAGCATTCAAGCACAAGTCAACTTGAATTGCTTTTACATGCTCAAAATGGGGAGCCACCCATTTGAAGAAGGTAGGTTGTTTCATATTAAATGTTAAAAAACCAGCTTCAAATGATAGTAATAATTTTCAAAATTACTTAAAAACATTTAGATTAAATAGCAGCTTTGATTAGAACTGTACTGCTTAACCAGCAGAAGAATAGCATGTCCACAATCCACCATTCATTACTTACATTCCATGTCCTGAATCACTGTCAGGGTTCCATTCTGGATATCTTAAGAAGAAAAAACGCAAAAAAGAAAAAAGGTAAGAAAAATCCAATCTCCTCTCACTATGTGGTAATTTTATATCTATTTTCATATAGGCTGCAATACCTTTACATATTACATAAACTGCAGTATCTAATTACAAAAGGGAGTGCTAGTCTTTATGAGAAAATTCCTACATTCAAAGTAACACGACTGCTGATTTATATTATAATTTGCATAGAATATGCTCACTTTATGAAAAAAAGTCTTGGCACAAGCCTGCTTAGTAAAAAAATAAAGTTGCAGCAGATTCACAAGTGATAGGATGCAAACAAATGGCCTCAGGGTGCAACAGGGGGGGACCAGAGTGGGCAGGAAGACCTTCCTTGATGGTAGGGCAGGCTGGTGTTGGAATGGGCTGCCCAGGGACGTGCAGTCCCTGTCCTTGGAAGCATTTAAGGCATCAACAGGATTCAGAATTGACAAACCAGCACTCCTTTTGTGTCCCAAAAATGCACTTTTAAAGTAGCGTATCTTTATTCCCCGCAACACACAGCATGTTCTTTTTAAGCTTGCTCTGAGCATCACAGCTGACAGTTGGTTACTTATACTGCTCTCATGCCACAAGAATGTTTACTGTACTTCAAATTCATACATTTCAAGCAGCAGCTGACAGCGCCGGCCGTGAGTCGCTCCATTGATATGGTGATTCCACTCCTGCAGCAAAGTAAATAACTCAGAGTTAAAAGCCACACACGACAAGCTATTTCTAACAAAATAACACTGTTGCAGCATACCATCTTTTCTAAACTGAAGTATCTAAGATGAACGCATAGATATCAACATACTTTTTTAGCGTTCTGAAGACACACTGAAACTGGACCTACTTCTCAACCCCTACTTTGGGTGGATAGGTATCTGATGAAAGATGCCTTTGGGCTTCATCCTGCCTCCAACATGTGAAGCTTGCAGGCTACCTGCTACAGCTCACACGTGTATCGCTGACGTTCCAACTTGCACAAGTGCTGAGAGTTTTAATTTTTTTTTTTATTTTTATTTTTTTTTTTTTAGAATTTTAGAATTTCCTCTACTCTCTGCTTCATTCCTCAGATTATCAAAGATGAATGTGGACTACAGACTCAAGTTTCCAAAGCCAAGAAAGTGCCAAAAAACTGCAAGGAATTCAGAAAGGAAAGACTAAAAGAAACAAAAGTGCATAGCTAGGACAACTACAAGTGTGAAATATTAAAATTTATGAGTATTTGAGGGGAATAGTCAAGAAAAACGGGATCTGATCAAGATGGTAGAAAGGAGGAATAACAGAGCTACATCAGATTACCTCAGTATCACAGAGAAGTTCTTAGTGGAAATATCCATCACGTACAGAGCAAGAGTTGGGAGAGGTCAGCAGCACAAAGGGTAACACACCATGCAGTTGCTGAAGCTACCAGAGAAGAGCCAGCATCTTGGCCAGGTGCAGCAGCTGTACCCTCCAGGCTACCTGAGCTCTTCTCCTCCTACTGACATTTTCATACTAGCCAGCGGCTTTCCAGCATCTCTGCTTCTGGCCTCAACACAAGAAAGGAACGAGGCCTTCTGCTTCCCTGCATCTTATACTGGTTATGAAAGGAGTTCACCTGCCTGTTTTTTTTATGTCAAGAGCAGAGAAGGCACAGGGACTCCTCTGGTAGGTACGGAGCCTGACCATCAGATCCCAGTGCTCTCACAGCCACCGGCCCCAGCGTGCGCTGTATGCAAGTGACAGAACTTCGGTGTCACTGCTACACGGGTGGCTGTGTAACACCCCTGGGGTTACTTCCACTCTGCTGCTGCTCAGTAAGCCAGCGACCAGCAGCAGGTAGATGGGACAGGACAGCTTTCTGCCCACAGGGAGTAACACAGGGGGCAGTAATTACATCTGTTGGGGGGCAGTTTAACAACTGATGGGTTTTCACCAGCTGTATTTTCGAATGCAAACACATATACTGCATTGCCCGACTGTTTTATACATCTTTTATTTTAGGTAAAGGATTTCCCAAGCCCTGCCCTTCCCTGCTTTCTTCACTTCCACACTACAGCCATCCTCCCTGCAGTGGGGCTTCCAGTCTGTGTGCCCTCAGTGCCCACCTTGTGCTCCCCACAAGGAGAACAAACTGCATCTCCTGTAAGCACCAGCATTAAGCTACACTGTGCTATTGCACTCCATGATATACAGAAGAGAACATGGAGCAGGATGAATTTATTTTTAAGAACAAGGTGGAAAACGAGCACTTCTTGTTAACTGCACAAGATGTAGGCTCTGCTACTAAAAATGAGCAAACATGCTTGCAATTAGGATGCAAACAGAAGCCCCAAAGCCCCTCTATCTGTGAAACACTCAGTACTTTAAAGAAAACATTCTTCAGTTTTAAAGCCAGTAAAAGTTTTAGTGCTCCAATACACAAAGCAGCCCTTCTAACACTAACAGCCCCCTAAACTCAGCTGCACTACATGTGAAGCCTCAGTGGTGACGCTGAATGTATAACACACCTCTGGAGCTGCCTCAACACGTACCTGGAGATTATTATAAACTGAAATTGACGTTATCTCCAAACCAGAGCCAAAGTTTGGGCATCTGATTCTCATACTTCAAGCGCTGTTTTAAATTGGCAAAGAAAAAAATAAGCAGAGGAGAGATCTGATGTATGAACTGGGGCTTTTTTCCCCCTGGGGAAAATTTCCAGAACAACAGCAGCTCATCCATGTTACTGAGTTCATATTAAATAGAGTTCTTAGTCTACACATGGCTTTGCTCCCTTCCTGTACCTGCTCTGAGGTGCCGCCTGTCTGAGGTTGCAGGGCCCTAGGTATTTACAGACACTAATTAATTCTGGGCATTTGTGTTAAGCTAAAGAAATTCTCAATGAAGTTTATTAAAATGGAGATTACTTTTGCTTCAACTGATGCAAGCAAGAGGACACAATGTTCTCTAGAAAAGCAGGCCAAACTTAAGCACCTAATTTTAGATACTGCCTTATTAGGGACACAGGCATGTTTTCCCTTTGAGATATATCACAGTTTCAACTGTTTAACCTCCAAACTCATCTGCTCACAGTGCACCAGGCTCTTTGTTTGCTGGGAAGGCGGTCGCTAAGCTTCAACACCTCATTCCTTGACAGAGGGATCAAGACAGACTAAAAAGCTGGGCTCAACTTCCTTCCTAATCATCCAAAACAGGCTGGATCAGAGTCTGTATGCAACAAATTAATGAAGCAGGTGGTAACATCACTGAAAGAGCAAAAAGAGGACTAGCCTGCCAGGCTCCAAGGGCAGCTGTCTGTCTCCTTGGGCTAAAACAGATACACTGCATTATCATACACTTTTTCTTGTTTTATATTCCACAGTATTTTTATTTGGGGTCGGGAAAGTGAGATTTTGATATTTTAATAATGAGTTTGTATTGTCCTAGCTAAGAAAAGCGTTCCCTTTCTGCTTTCCATACATTCTGGTTCAAATCCAGTTACTTCAAATGTTAAGTTCTACTTGATTTAATTTGGGAGGAGATACAGAATAGGAAACTCTGTAACTGTTAGATATGCGAAGTGGAGGAAAAAAGGAGAGAAAGAGAACAATTCTTGCCATACCGTGATTTCCGAAACAGAAACAAAACCCAAACTCGGGTCATAAGAAACAGAAGATCCAATCTCAAATATTTTGTGGTGTTCTCAGCAGCTTAAGGCAAACGTGTTACTAAAAAAGATGGGTTTGTGTGTCGTGGAAGGAGTCAGTCACTTAAGTGTCAAAAGAATTTGGTATTTCTTGTACTTGGAAAGATACTTCGGGTTGGACAGCCTTTAATTAAACAGACCTTTATACCAAAGCAAACGAAGAATAAAGGCTAAAAAGAACCCTACTTACAGAGTACTGGCTGCCATCTTCAAGGGCCTCAGAAGTTTATGTTCTCAATCTAAGCACATGAAGTCCTTTATACAAAACTGAGTGTGGCATTTCAATTGTTCATATTTAAACCTTTTACCAAAAATGAATGTCTTGAAAGTACGGAGACGAGAAACCCAGACTGCTGTGATTAATTTATATGAAGTAATTAAAGCAAAACAAGTTGGTAAAGTGTCAGATCAATTGGAGGAGCACAGCGCGTGCTCTAACGTGTGTTGATCAGCTCCTGGTGGGGACAATTCACGTTTCAACAAGATCGGATGCACAGAAGCAGCACTTTTTGAGAGGTAACTGTAAAGAAACGGTTAGTAACAGTAATTCCACATGGTACCAATTTCACAGCCATGGCATGTACTGCCTTTTCAATTGAAGGCTAATAAGCCGCTAATCGTGACAAGAGGGGCACTGTGTTTGCCAATTAGCCAATTACATCGCCTAGTAGCCTGCAAATCAGCAAGATGAGTCAAATTGGAAAAGCTGAAAGTGAGAAGGCTCTGAAAATACCGTCTGAATAACCAGGCCATTTTGAGCCAAGTGCTACCGCTGCAGAGAGCTGAACCACTGGGGGACAAACTGAGAGGGAAGCCTCAGCGTGACTGAACGGACCCGAAGACCCAACTCTACCTGCCAGCCAAGTAAAGAACGCTACTAGGAACACAGAGCAGACACTGCAGCAGCAGGCTGATTGCTCGGAGAGTCTACAGGGATAGATGCAACATGGGACAATAAAAAGTGAGTTTGAAGTGTCTAAGAAAGTTGTGAAAAAGGAGAAAAATGACGACAAATTTCAGCCATAGTATGAGATAGAGTGTTAAAGTGAAATTAAAAAGGCAAGAATGAGCTCATCTAAAACGTGATTTATTTTTTACTTATTTATTTTTAAACTTTTGCAAACAGGTTCCAGGGCTCTACATTAACTCTTTCCCTTTGGACGGGGAAAAAGCAGAACTGTGCAAGAATGCATCTTAACTACATATAAATCAGCAATCAAGACAGATGTGGAGGAGAGCTGAAACTAGCTTCCTGAAGGGCACAGTAGATACACTGCAAAAAAACCCAAACCAACAAAAAACCCACCAAAAAACAGATGTTTGTGGTTAAGAGAACATGTAGATGTAAAATATAAATAAGATATCCCAGTAGATGATAGCTGCTTGACTGGAAGTTAAGCAATCTGGGCAAACAAAATACATTAATGTAAAGCCCTGGTTTACAACGTTTGTTAACCATTACTTGTAAATAAACCAAGTGCCTTTCTCACTCTCAAACCAACTTTCAGATCATTTCAAAAGCAACCAGGCTATAGAAATAATTAAAGAAATAGGTAAAAACAGAACAGGTACTACAACGTAAAGGAAAATAGAAGTATCTGGTGCATAACTCACCTTATTAGAATGAACTGGCATATCACATATAGAGCACAGATGGGGATAACCCTTCGGTAAGAATCCATGGAAGTCTTCAATATTGCTATTTGGAGGAGCACCCCTCTTTTTCTCAAAGAGAGATCTCTCGGGACCAGGGCCACGACCCATTCTGTCATACTCACTGTCAAATTTATGATAGTTATGCGAAGTCTCACCATAGAAAGATTCATCCCTACACCTTTCTCCATCTCTCAATCTGTCATCTTCATAATCCATTCTGTCATAATAACCAGATTCTTGAGAACGACTTCCATGGTCATAGTCAACTACCGGGTTGAGACTAGGACCACGATCATCAAAGCTATCTCTTCTAAAATGCCTTTTTTCTTCCCAATCATCCCTAGGTACTCTGTACGGTGGTTCCCGTGTGGATGATCTGCCATCTCTACCATAACCTTCTTCAGCTCTCCTCCTTTTAAGTTGTAGAAGGATCTGAGGCAAGTTTTCAGGAGTGATCTTGTCCTCGGGATAGCGACTCAGTTCATCTAAGTCTCTAGCAGAGAGACCAAAGCTGGCCAAAATGTTAGTGGCCTGGTCTGCATCTCCACGGTGCTGAGAAGACAAAGGGAGCGGACCTCTACTTCCAATGTTAAATATAGACTGCAAATTATGGGAAGAGGTACTACCAGAAGACAGTGCACTATGAGATCCTTGTTGGTTCAATGAAGAACTCATTCCAAGATTCATTAAGCTAGCAAGGCGTGCAGTACCCTGGTTCATCCTTCCAAGAGATGCTGGCATATTTAAAGACTGGGTAGCAGCAGCAAGAAGGCCTATTCCTGCAGAGAGCTCACGCCCATGACCTTGTGAATCCCTACTCAGAGATGACTGCTGGAATGACTTGGACATTGTAGAGCTATAGCTTGTCTACTTTACGGATCAAACTCTTTGTTTGTTTGTTTGGTTTGGTTTAAGATGGCTGAAAAGAAAGCTCGCACTACAAAGCTAGGCAAACTTCACTTCGAAAGCGGTAACGCCAAGAAAGAGGATCAATAATGACTGCAGATCTTCTTCAAGCTGAGAAACACCAGACAATTCTGTAGAAAAACAAGCAGTTTTAGTCATAAATCCCTTTAAACAGATGCAGTTTTAAACTTATGCATCATGTTGATCTAAAACATTAAAGATCTCAATCTTATAAGGCTTTCATCATATAATAAAACAGATACAAGATGTACCCAGAACCTACAAATATTGTTTCAGATAAAAATACAGCAGTATTTCCTATACATACTACCACTCTTCTACAAAAAAAAACAAACAAACAAACAAAAAATCAAACTACTTCCATACTGAAGACAAGTGAATTTCAGAAGTTTGGGATGTCTGAAAGCATCTAAAGCTTACTAGCATATAAGCCCTGATCTCTGTTTTATGGCTTTGTTTATAACCTGCAGTGCTGCACTACACTCTGTGAGAAGACCATAAAAAAAAACTTTCAGTGCCCAGAATCAGAGATGACTTTGGCATATAACACACACTTGAAAATGAAACCTCTACCACCACAGAATAGGACGAAAGGAAGTTAAAAGCAATTGAAGTTTGGGTAACAAGTTTCTGCTGTAAGATCTGGTAAACAAGACCAACCACAGTATTTCAATCTTTACGCAGTTAAAAATCAAATTACTGATGTGAAGACAGATGTGAACAAGAAAAACAAGTTTCAAATTTTTCAGGAAGTAAATAAGACCTCTTGCTCAAATTGCAGTTATACAGGTAGCAGCACACAGGAAGCGAATCTTTACTGTTATATTGCAGCTGTGACATCAGCCCGTACCTTCAGACCTCAAGCTAAACAAGGTCAGGGCTGGGCTGGGAGCCCAAGGGAAACCTGCAGAAAGAGACCTGGGAGTCAGTAGATGGCACTGGGCCCCACGCAGCCCTGCAGGCAGTGGCAGCTGAGGCTCTTATCGCTGGGCTGCTGCTTTGGTTCTCTCCTGGCACTTCTGGTACCGTGACCACACGTGGCAGTTAAAGATCCTAAGCCAGCACTCAGGAGAGATGTTTATCCGCCCGGTGTCCTCACACAGGCATCCCAACCTAGTGCTAAAATGCCTGGTTTAACTGCATTTATTCTAAGTCTGTAACAGTATACCTTATAGACTAATGGCTGCATTTCAGAATTTCTTTTAACGCAGAGCAGGAATAAGCTGCAATGCTTCTCTCCCACTGTCCTTCAGCCTTGGGATATAGACACAAAATATAAAGCAATCTGACACACATGAAACCATCCCACAAGGGACATGCTGTTGATGCAGTAAAGTCCTTCCAAATCTCTGCAGACACGTTTTGCTTTTGCACTGCTCCTCAGTTCCTTATGGCTTAAAGAAGAAACAGGCAGAAATTACATAGCTCCAAACAAAACCAGCTCCTAAGAGCGGGCACATTTAGGGAGGAATGGAAAGGGTAAAAAGAAAGAAAAAAAAGCAAGGATTTTTCCTTGAAGAGTCCAGTTGTGCAGAAGGCAATTTCTCTTGTACTGGAAACAAGAAAAAAGGTCAAGGTTACGTGTGTGCCTCTAGCCCAGCTGCCTGCTCAATTCAGAGCCCTGTTCCAGCACTGCATAAAGCTTTTCCACTTTGTTTTCACTATGCTGTAAAGCACCTCCCATTTCCTTCTTGTATTGCATACAAAAGTAGCACTGTTATGAAATTCCACTTCCATGGAGAAAAATAATGAATGCTACAAGAGAAACAGCACCCAAAACCCAGCCAGAATTCCATCCCTGAAAGTACCTGCTTTATATAATTTTCTGTACATTTTGCTGTTGGTACCTTTAAGCCTGTATTTCACCTGTGGGTTTAAAACCCACAGATTTTGGAGTTACCTCCTAGCAAGTTTAACTGCGCAGCATTTCGTTAAGACTGAGATCGAGAAACGTGGGATGAAAAGAAGTTTTGAAGTATCTGAGGCAGAAGACACAAAAACGCTGCAGAGGGAAACGGTGAAAGGAGAACAGGGGAGGGCAGAGACAAATGCTGAGCAGGCATCCAGGACAGGCTGAACATCCTGAGGACTAATAAACAGCATTTTGCTATGAAAACCAGGAGTCATTCAAACGAGAGAAATCAGTCACATCCATCCGGCATCACGCTGTGTCTTACATACAGCCTGCACTCTTCGAACAGCTCCACAGTCCTTACTCCACTTCCACCTAAAACTTCCTTCTCTTTCGTTCATGCACTCACAGAGTGGTGTGAAACCATTTCTGTTGCAGAGCTTCACAAAGCAGACCATCACAGCGGGGCAGCAGGCAGCCCTGTGGCCAGGCATGGTGCGTCCTGCTGGTAAAGGACTCCACCAGTCAGGATTTTGCTACCTCAGGAAAGTTCTCTGCTTTCCAAAATAACCCTTTCTCTTTGAACAGATGCTCGCTAATCCTCTTGTCACGTCACAATTTTCAATTGGCAGCTCATTGTCCACTGCTTTGCAGAGATTATCAGAGAACAAAACCTAACAGCCCAGCCTAGCATGGAACTGGGCTGCAGAGCCTGATTAGACACAGTGCTCCGACCACACAGAGCTGCTCAACCTCACCATGCTGCTGCAAAGCCCCGCAGAAGAAAGAAGCAAGCAGGAGAAAAATAAAAACAGGAAGATGGGGAGGACAACGAGACAAAAAAAAAACACAAAACAGAGGCAATCTTATGGACAAGCACAAATGAGAACACTAGGACACTTGTGTGCTGGTGACAGTCTGCCCTTAGCAGCTGGTGTCAGCAATCCGAGTGCTGGAGTTAGGGAAACTTCATCTGAGCTGCTTATCCCGAGTTAAACATTTGTGACATCATTCACTATTCCATCACACCTTACTACATCCCTTATTACAGCTGCTGTACTCAAACATGCCCATTCTTTCAGATCATAAGTAAGCAACAAATGAAGGAGGGGAGAGAAGGCTGAAAATCAGACTGAAGAACTTTAACTCCCACGCGGTCAGGTTTGTGCACTGATTGCTTAGGAAGGATCTCGCATCAGCATCCAGCAGAGAGAAGCTCTCAGCAGCCGAGGTCTGCTGGCTTTTAAGCAAGGGTGCCATCAACTGAGTCCCAGCAACAAGATGAGCGCGGCTGAACAAAGCCATCAAAAGATCCAGATATGATTTAGCTCAGCTGAAAGTATTACACTCATTGCTCTTCATGTAATTTCAGCTACAACAGGAACGGACAGGCCTTCAGGTATTCATTTTTAAGATCTGTGGTCAGAAATTTGGACATAGCGAGATTTGAAAATATGCCATATGAAGCTACCCTAAAATAAGTTTAAAGCCAAAGCGTTAACAGATTTCCAGACAAATGTGGACAATGATAAAACTGTATCTGAAAGTTGCACAAGAGCTTTCTGTAAAGGCAGACAACAAAAGCAAGGAATTTGAATCCTACAGATACACAGCTGCCAAACGAAGGCCCAGGTAAGGCCGCAAGGCTGATTCTTTCTCAAACACTACGGAATGACTTTGTTTTTTGTGGCAAACGGATTACTCCCAATAGAACTGACTGAGTTCTGGCTCCACATAAATTAGTTTTGTTTCTCACTAAGTTTGGTCCCCAGGTTCTCACAGTTTGATCACACTGGCCATCTTGAATGACCACCTCCTGTGAAAGTGCTTCAGCTTCCTATTCCTTCCACCACCCTGTTCCTTTGCTACGTGTGTACACACTGATCCTAAATTCCTCCATCTCTAACAACACAGCTTTTACTCATTTTTCTTCCATCATCTATAGCAAAGTCTCAAAAATGAGAAATGATGTTCACTTTCCATTCAGTTTCACTTTCACTTAAAAAAAAAACACAACATGGTTGATTAAATTCAATGCGTTTTGAGTAAATCCACCTACAATAAAGTCATGAAGTAATTTAGAAGCTGAAAAATACATCCTCAGTTTGCAGCAGTAAGACTTTTGAAGAGCGGGCAGCTTTGAAATGAAGGTCTCAAATAAAGTTTCCCATCTGAAATCCCCACTTTTCAGACCACGAGGTGCAGATTTTTCCTCTCCTTGAGGTGTTACTCACAGTGCAGCCATTTGTTTTGCAACAACTCACTCTACCAGGGAAGAAGCCACAGGTTTCTCAGCAAACCACTCACAACACACCACGGCACAAAGGTTATCTACAGGAGATCTGGAAGTTACAGATTTAGACCGACAGCTCCCCGTGCTGCTCTGTGAAATAACCGTAGCGAACACAAGAACCTGCAAGGAAATTGGATGCAGATGTTTTCCGGCTGCTGAACCACCAAAGCACTGATCCCAAGCCGACAGGATCGTTTCTTTCAGCCTGGATAATAAAAGGCCACCGTTTTTCCATAAGGTAAAGGAGGAAGATCAAAATGCCCAGCAGCTCCACATGCAGAACATACAGCTGATCACCCACTTCAGGTATCAGCATCTGGAGTGCTGCAGGCAAGGAAACAACATTTTATGCTGAAGTGATCTTCAAAAGTGATGACCTCAAAGAGCTCAGCAGCACGAGTTCCATGGCAGCACGCACTGTGCTGGGCAGGTCAGCCAGCCCTCACAGGCCTCGTGGAACAACTGAAACAGCCCCTTCTTGGGATTACGTTCAGCTTCATCTCAGAGAGTTGATTGATCAGAGGAGCAGGTGGTAATCTGAGATCTGAAGTCACTGTAACAGAAGACTGCTTCAGAACAGAGAAATTACACATGAAAAGGCTTGTTTTTAAGATGGAAATTAACTACTTTAGCAGTTAAGACATCCTAAAGAACTGACGGGTTTCTAACACTTGAGCGCACAACAGAGCACTGTAACAATAAGATGCTGAGCTCCTATTTCTGCTCACTACATAATTTCATCAACTCACGCATCCCTTTCTGTATAAAGCTGCAGAGTGCACTTACTCCCTTACACAAACAACAGAAGCAAACAAAGACCCCTGGAACACCACAGGAAGAATATAGGAAGGAAAAAGTGTATTTTAAGAAACAGAAACACAAGTGGCCAAGAATACATGGAATAAAAGCCACCATGTGCACTGACTGCTCCACAAACAGGCTGTTACCTCTACAGCTTCCATGCACTCCTTCCTACTCCCGCAGCCCTCTGTGACTGTCAGCAGGCAGCAGCACTACGCACACGTACAGCCTCCAGCACTGCCCCACAAAGTGCTGTGCCAGCAGTGGAGCTCTGCAGAACAGAACCATCTAGGATCTCAGGCTGGACACTCCGGTATCAGGGACCGTATGCCCACGCTCCTGTCAAAGGAGGCAGTTCCTATTCATTCTCATCAGTTTGGGAGACAAATACTCCTACAGGCAAGGCACATACTGTCACCACCTTTTCAAAGTAGACAGATGAAACCAGAGAACAAGAGCAGCACTCTAACAGAGAACCAATTGTCTTTTTTTTTTTATTACTTTAATTTTTAACTTGTGTATTTTGTTCTGTTAAGCAATTAAAAAGCCTTCTGACTAATCAACGAGTGCAAGTCTGCCTGCAGGCATTTCAAGAACTGGGATAAAAGTGCATTCCTTCCCAAGCAGAACCGTGATGCCAGAGATGCATTCTAGCTGCAGGCGTGCCCAAAGGAAAACCCTCCTCTTTTGAGTTCTGGCTGCACAACACAGCACGGAGAGCCCTGCACAGCGTGTTAGCTGAGAAATACGGTGGGGGATTTGGTGTTAAGACTTGCTGACTGGGAGCGCTGAGAAAAAAAACGCAAGCAGCAAAGAGGCTGCACCAATATGTTCATAAATTAAGAGGCTGAAATAAAATCCTTTCTCTGCAGCTTTGCTTACAGCAGGGACCTTAGGGCTGCCTCAGCATTCAGCTCAGTGTGTGTGCATGGCAGAGAAGGGCTGCATGCAATATTTGCTCATTTCTCACTGAATTCATGAGCATTCCTATGGGCACACACAAAGATGGGAATTGAAGTTTTTAGAACATGGTAACTTCAGAGAGCTGTTCAAAACAGGCTCACAGCACTGCAGCCAACATCAGAACCACAAGCAAGAGATCTTCCCTCTGAAAAAGAAGAGAATATATTTGCGCTCCGAGTTCACCTCCTTGCCCAGCACAGGACAAAGGGCAGGGATACTGAGCACAGTGCTCTGCACAGGGCTGTCGGAATCACAGAATCACCAAGGTTGGAAAAGACCTGCAGGATCAGCCAGCGCAACCATCCAGCTGTCACCAACAGTTCTCAGTAAAGCAGCTCCTCGGCACAATGCCTCAACGTTCCTTGTGCACCTCCAGGGTCAGCTCCACTTGCCAGCATTCCGTATCGTTCACTCACAAATCACTCCCCGCGTCTCCGAATACAACTCCAGGACTGAAGTTCGTTAGCTTCAGTATAACACATTAAAAACGTTAACACAGCTTCGCTACATTCTGAAGAGAAGCTGCTTGGATATGCTGTGACTTTTACCGTGCTGTGCTCCAAGGTTGAGAGGGATCGAGCAGCGCTCTCGGCAATACAAAAGGCTGCCGCCGCGCTCGCAAGGCACGGAGCTGCGGGGGGCACACAGGGCGCCTCCAGCGGGAGCAGCTCTCTGCCCACCCGCGGGGGGGAAGCAGAGCAGCCGCCCACGGCCCCGAAGCCCTCAGAACTGGGGGATGGATGGAAGGCAGAGCGGCTGAGAACAGCACCGGATGCCCTTCCCGAAGGGACCGAAAGAAAAGCGGCCGCAGACTTCAGATGGATTTTTCAGCTTCCAGTGCGCGGCACAAAGGCGCAGCGCGGCGGCCGAGGCTCACGCAGCCGCTTCTGACGCTTTATTTCCGACACCCTGCGCGCACGGCGCCTTACGAGCGCGGCACCGCAGCGGCACCTCGGGACCGCAGCCCCGGCGGCGCGAAAGTGAAACTGAATAGAAAGAGCTCCCTCCGCCACGCTCCTCCGGCCTCGTGCGCCAAGCAGCCCCGGACGGACCGGCCGCTCGCGCAGCGCCACGGCAGCGCCGCGCCGGGCGGAGGCGGCGCTCCGAGGGCCGCGGCTTTGTTCGGCCCGGCGCTGCCGCCGGGTGGGGGCGGCCCGCACCGCCCCGAGGGGCGGGGGGCGCGCAT
>JAPSGF010000149.1:377231-441682 GCA_035772895.1 Perdix hodgsoniae
CTTCCTTCCTTCCTTCCTTCCTTCCTTCCTTCCTTCCTTTCTTTTTTAAAGGAAACTCTTGAATTATTTTTTTTTTTTCCCCAAAAAAGCTTTAATTAGAATTTACAATCACGAGTGATTCTTAGCTGTGTGATAAGCAGCTGGAATGACTGTACTGCACAGCCCTCTCAGCTCTGAGACTTCCTGGCCAGCCCTAGCACTGGCTAGATGTAGCCCTCTGCAATATTTTAGCCTCGTCTAAAGGCGTTTTTCTTTCTTTTTCTTCCACTTTCTCCTCCGAGAATTAGGTTTTACCAGTGCAGCATGTCTAACACAGTCAGGGAACTTCACAGTGAGTTGAAATCACATTGATTTCCTGAGGAAGATGCTGCATACTAATTCCTCCTGTCTTCTTCCCGTGAGGAAAGCAGGCTAACAGCTTCAGGAAAGCACTCTGATTTGTAGATGTTGTGTTCCCCATCACAGTCAGGACAGTCTGAGGTCTGTGCAACCATCATGGGAAGCAGGGGAACCTCGACTGGTCTGACTGGCTCCTGGGTCTGAAGCTGGCACTGCTGGTAAAGTGAAACACATGGAGCTAATGCAGAATGTGCTAAGCCTGAGGAAAGCTGAACCTAGGGTGAAATGAAGGTTGTGTCCTTGCAAGAGCAGTTTGGTGGCATCTAAGACAAAGAATGGGTCACTCTGCAAATTGCCCCCAGCGGTGGTGCCCCTCCGTCTGGATCAGGGTGCAGGGTAGGGTTTGTGCTGTGTGAATGCACTTGAAGAAGTGGGGAGAAGGCACAAAGAGATGAAAGTGGTATAATTGCTCCAAGGGACTTCATTTCCCTGTTCTATCCTCTTTTTTGATATATATATGTACTGCAATTTACATTCGTAACACATAAAAGGGTTCCACATTTTAGAAAGTCAGTCTCCATCATGGGACACAAGCCAAGGGAGCAGCACTGCATGTTTTGCTGCACTGGGAACTGATGACTACTCGTTCTTACTAGCTTCCCACCTGGCGAGCTGGAGTCCCAGAAAACCATGGGTCCAAGGTGCTCTGCAGCCCCTACAATATGCTGCAAGACTCATGAAAGCAAATCTGTTTTCATCTGTCATCCTTTCTCATGGAAATACACCTTGGTTGTTTTTGGACAAGGGGACCTGGGCTGGAAGGTGGTTTTGGTGGGTGGAGACCTTATTAAACTTGTAACACAAATGAATCCTGCAAGACCATTCCCTCTGCAGTTGGGATACCTCCAACAGAGGTTAGTGCCAGTGACATTGCAGAGAAGACAGTGCTGACAGCTGTCAGCTGCAAATGTTTCTTTGCAAGGGGAAGGTGTGTTACAGTTAACATGAGCAGCGCTTTGTTAAAACCCAAATGCAAAGGGCAGCCCTGGAGTGGGGATTATAGCATAGCCTTTATTTCAGGGGCTCTCCTCCTCCACGTTCTGCAGGGTTTGGCTCTCCCATTCCTCTCCCCTTTCTCCTCTCCTTATTTGAAGAACAGTAAAGCAATAAAACAACATTTCCACTGCGTTAATCCTACTGTCCTGAGGATTTACTGGGGTCTCTCACCCCTTGCTGTTATGTTAATGCTGAAATCCTGTGGTAGGTGGCAGAAGAATGAAAAGTCCCTTCAGTTACTGAGGAGGGCCCCAGCGCCCAACAGAAAGGCACCACAGAGACTCTCTGTGGCTTTTGGAGGCTGACTGAAGCTTCTTACAGTTGTAGCCCCCGCAAAAGCCCTCTCAAAGGGAGCAGAGCCTGAGCACTGAGCACGTTTGGGAGTTCACAGCTGTGTTCATCCCCACTCCGCTGTTGTGCTGCTTTTGATTCCCACTGGTGCTGTGAAAGGATGAAAGAATGAAGGAAGACTCCAGATCCAGTCGGCAGCAAAGGCATCCCAAAGGTGTCCAGGGCCATTTCCCCTCGCTGCAGGGATGGGGCATCAGGTGGTGATGCTTCTCTCTGTGTCTAGGATAGTTTTTGCATCCTGGAACCTTCTGAGGGCAAGGGAAGGAACAGCATGAATGTGAAGGAGGAAAGGCATAGCAGCGGAGTGGGAGAGGGGACATTTGAGACTGCTCCTAAAACTCTTATAAGCTGTTTCGGATGCCCAAGTGGATTTGCCCAGCTTCTGCAGCAGCTCCATGTGCTTGGCTCAATGCTGGTAAGGGCTGATCTCCTCTCCTTGGAGACAAGCCCATGCCTTCAGCCTGTCCCACCTCACTCCTCCTCCTCCCCCGCAAAACAGTCATTACTATCTTGATGATCTTTAGGCGGTATTAAACAAGAGGGAGGTTTCCATACAGAAATCGCACTGTGATTAATGGATTAAGACATTTTGTGAAAATTAAAGCCTTTCTTCATACTTCACATTTCTAGCTCTTCAGCTGTTGCTTTTATCCATCTACACCATCACCAAAGTCCCTGGGGGGGGGGGGGCAAGAAGGCACTGGGGGGAGGCAGGGGAGCAGCCTGTCTTGCTCCGTCCCTCTTGCTGATATTTTTCTCTATGAACACCCAGAGATTTGGCTGTCAGCCTCCTCCAGCAGAGCCAGAGTGATGCAGGATGTTCTTTTGCACCGGTTTCCTCAAAGCTTCACCCTGCCAAGCCCCAGGCAGAGCTCACTGCTCACAGCATTTGTGGAGAAAAGAAGGCTGTGAGCAGGGCAAATTTATATACAAAACAACCCTGGAGAGGGGGTGTAAATACCTCTGTATTTACATATTTAACATTATGATTCAGGATGCACGATGAAGAATCGGCACACTCAATGGAAAGTTGAGGCGAAAGAGAGAGGAAATGAAAAAGTATCTGCAAGTGGCAGCTCGGATGAGAGACTGGCAGCCTTGAGGGTTTCCAGCAGCAAAAAAGGCTTTCAATTACTGCTGCGTGCTGCTGCTCGATAACATCTTCATTTCCCCTGCCACACTGCTGGCAGGCTGCAGCCAGGACGAATTGGGAAAACAGGTCCTTGCTTCATTGTCGCCTTCACTGTGGACATGCCTGGCTGTTTTCCCAAAGCCTTGTTGGTATGGGGATACGGAGCTGGGGCCCTAAAAATCCACTGTTGGTCTTGCTGCTGATTTATGGGGCTGTTTGCTTCCCAGGTGCCAGTAGATACTCCCTTGAAGCTCAGGTACAAGCAAAGGACACCCTGATGGTGGGATCTCCCCCGTGTCACTTAGCCCAGAGGGAGCCAAACTTCTAAAATCCTGAACCGAGATATTAAGCAGCTGCATCACCTTAACTCAGCCCTTGTCAGCTGTCTCAGGGGCTGCACTGATTTGCCTTTATATGGCACCATATGGGCTCCCAGGAACTGTCTGGCACAACTGATGGGCTTCCCCAGTGCTCTTTTGTTAGACAGTGCTACTGAACTAAACTTTCGTAACTAAAATTTGACAGGGTGAAAAACTGTCCATTGAGCAGCAGCAGAATGCAGGTACTGACACAAAGTAAATATCCCCAGGTGACAAGCATTGGGGTCCCTTGCATGCAGTGTGATGGAAAGGAGTCGCAAATGCTGTGCTGCACCACTTCAGAGCATCCAGCACGAGGTGTTGGCGAGAAGTAATAATTTTAAGTCGATTTTAGCAGGGGATAACTTCTCATAACAGTTTTCTCTCCCTGAAGCATGCAGTGCTGCCAAAGTTTAAAGTCTCCGTTTCCACTTAATGGGAAGCGTTTAGTGTTAACTCCCAAATCAGTGTGTGTTGTGGCCCGGAGATGTCCAGCTGTGGGGATGAAGAGGTAGCAGCACTGGGTATGGCCCTGGGGTCACTGATGCAGCCAAGCTGCAGCCTGCAGCCCCAGACCTGCTGCAGTAGAGCTGGCAGCCGTAAAAACTTTGATTCCTTTGCACCTGTTATGCACCACCCAGATCCCTTTGCTCTTGTTCCGTGCTTTATTCTCCTTTCCACTTATAAATCATGTGTGACTTCATAGGAAATGGGCTTTGAATTGATCGCCTTTGCAGCTTTATCTAATTTAATCAAAACCCAATATAAAATGGAAGCAAGTGAGGGAATCCCAGAAGTCCAGTGGAAAGCCCGTGTGTAACAAACCGCCCCGTTGCGATGAATGACATTGCCAGGACTTGTGGTGGAATGCTGGGGTTGTCTAGAGCTGTGGGGCTCTGGGAATAACCCAGGCCCTGCTGCAGCCGCAGGGCTGAGCCGTCCCATGGATGCACCCGAGTGGGAGAAGCAGTGTCACAGGCTGACACTTGCTGGGATTGCAGCCCCGGGCTCTGCATCAGCTTGCCCGCAAACCTTCATGCTTCATCTCCAGCACTGGACCTGCTGGCACAGCTTCCCCAAGAGCAGGGATGGTCTCTCAGCTCATCATGTCCCATTTACCACTCCAGAGCCTCCAAGCAATTGACAGCAAAGCCCCATTCACCCATCAGCTGCAGGCAAGATGGATTTTTTTTGATGGCAAGCAGAATAGTACTTGGGCTGGTGGGGATTGGAGACTGCAGGCAGGGCTTGGCTGATTATCACAGTGATTTGGAGAGGGTGATGCTGAAATGGCAGAACTGGTCCTGCAGAAGCTGCTGGGTCCCAGCAGTGAGAGCAAAGATGCAGCCTCCAAAATCTCTAATTGTCAGCTCTGGGAGGCAACGCTGGCCTCAGTTCCAGTACAAGACAGGAGGAAGAAGGAGACTCGGGCATGTGGGAATATTGTGCCTAGGGCAGGGGAAAAAGAAGAATAAAACACGCAACTGGGTGAGAAAAAGTATTTCAAAAGGACGTGGGGCAGCCCTGCAGCTGTGATGCCGTCCGCTCAAGTCTGTCCTTTCCAGATCCATCTGCACTACAGAAGCAGCCTGCACTGCACTCAGGATGGGTCACAACTCACTTCTTGCATTGTAAAGATGCATTTCATCATCTCAGTGTGGAAACTACCTGGCCATGGCTATTATCAGAGCTCTGGGAGGCAAAGGAGCACTGTGCCAGAGCTGCAGCTCTTCACACAATTACATTGGTGGAACCTGAATTTAATTTTAATGTATTTATTTAAGGATAAGGGGAAGGAAGGGAGGAAAGCTTAGAAAGGAACAGTGTTTGGGACAACAAATCCACCTATTTTAGTGAAGTATAGAATGCAAAGCCCAGACCTGACATCTGGAAACTCATCGGAAGTTGTCTTCATCCTGCTGAGTTTGCTCATTGTCTAGCCTCAGGCCTGGGAACTGCTTGTCTGCAGAGCCAGGACACCCCAACACCACTACCCATGTGCCAGTTTGGGAAACAGCTGCGAGTGCTGAGCTCCACACAGGCTGAGCGTGAAATCTTGCCCAAACACCAAGCCATTACTCCACAGCCATTATCCCTCCTTATATATTGTGTGCTCATTGCTCACTGGGCACTGCGCTTCTGGTGAGCGCGGGGTGCAGCTTATGATCTTGGCTTTGTTTTAGAAAAAAAAAGTAATACAAAACCCTCCTGGATTGCTTTTTTGAAATACAATAGGAGTTAATAGAGAGTGGCTCCAGCAGAGCACGCAGCAGTCCTGAGTAAAAAACCCACATGCCTTTCACTGAGGAATTTGTGACCAGGTGACCCCAGTTCCCCTTTGTCCCTCAGCACTGTCCTCGCCTCCAGCCCCAGTTGTAGGACAGCCCCAAAGCTGTGCCTGCTGGCTCTGCTCCAGCACAGCCTGAGGGCATCGTGCCTGTTCCCACCCCATCGGTGAAACTTGCAGAAATCAAGACATTGTGGTCAGTGGCAAAGGCAAGGAAAACTTTTACCTTTTCAGCTTCTCTTTTGTTCTATTCCCTGGAGCAAAATCCTGAGCATGCGCTTGAAGCTGAGCAGCAGAAAACAAAGCCTGCCTTTAGCAGAAGGTGTTTAAACACAAAGAATCAATTGCATTAAGCGCAAATTCATCGGCTGACACCAGCATCTGGGGGCAGAGTGGCTGCTCACTGCAGTGTGCGATGCTTCGGGCTGCAGGGAGCGGTGGCTCTGTGTTTGTTAGTGCTCTGGGCCAGAAACGGTGTCCGGATACCACTGAAGACTAAGGATTAATGGTGCCTCCCACCAGTGCAGCCCGTGATCCATCAATTACCTATCTGCTTAGTCCTTTTCTCCATCCTTTTACAATCTAAATAGTGCACTTTATAGTCACTGCTAAGTGATGTGATCAACATCAATTACCTACTAAAAGAGAATCAAGTCCCGATTTAAAATTAAGTGTCGCATTTTGCCATGTTCTTTATATGTAGCCAACAGAATAATTGCAGTGACATAAAACCTAATTACACAACTCCACAATTAGGCCTCCCTCCTAGCGCTGTGATTGCCTTTAAGTACATTGATAAAAAATTATTCCCTGCCCCAAATTATTCTCTCACACCCATCTTCTGGAAGAACCCTCTATCCCATCAGATCAAACAGGCATTGTTGAATAACTCAGTCTTGAAATGCAAAAGATAATGCATGCAGAGCGTGTTTTTTAAATCTCTTTGATGTGTGAGTGATTTCAGAGGAGGGGATTAGGCTGGTATTGCCTGCGGATGCAGCACACTTCTCTCTGGACCAAGCATCTGAGTGAGACTTCACAGGCTGCCCGGGGCTGACATCCAATGCCGTCCCACTGAGATCAATGGCACAGGCTCCCACCTTTCACTGCAGCTCCCAAGAGCCCAGAAGAGGCTGTGGGTCTACAGCAGCCACGGGCATGCCCCAGAGGGTTCCATTCTTCTCCACCAGCATGGCTCAGCTCCTCCCACAGGGGTCAGGCTCACAGCCCAGCTCAGCTCAGCCACTCACAAGGCAGCAGTCAGTGCAGCTCTCCTTTCCCTGAAAGCTGGGGGATATTGGGATTCATATTTTATGCCAGATCCGTCTTTCAGGGAAGAAAGAGGACTTCATTCTCAATGCTGCAAAAGATTTCCAATAAAACCCCAATAAACAGGAGACCTAAGGCGGAGCTTACGCAAAGAAGCTCTTTGCCTCCTGCTGGTGTTCCTCCAACACCCGCTGCCTGAATCTTATTTTTTATCTACTATCTGCAACAGAGCAATTACAACCTGCAGCCAAGGTTCTTTGCTGCCTGAGGATGGAGCACAGCATTCCCTTGGGCTGTGCTGGAGGGACGGATGAACCCCATGTCACACCTCCACATCAGGGCAGGGTGCTCCTACCAGTCACCAGAAAAAGGGGTCAGCAGCCAAAGCAGTTTGTAACCCACCATCCCACTGGAGAGGAGATGCCCCTGCTATCACTCTGTAGTATCCCTCGTTCTGGGACTCCCAGCCGGTGTCTGCAGGCTTCAGCCTGGAGGGGTCAGGTCCTGCCCAGAGCTGGAGGCAGCTCTGCTTGGTGGGACGGGAGATGGGGGAAAAGGGCTGCAGCACCTGGTGCTTCAGCTCTGGCATTCAGGCACCAGGAGCTGTGCCTTGCCAAAAATCACACATCTGGCGAAAAAAAAAACCCACCATGTACCTGAAAAATCATGGCATTGAAACCCAATAAATCTGTGAGGCACTTCGGATAGCCTTAGCAGGCTTCGATTTTGAATCTGAGGTGTTTATATCCAACCTGGAGAGATTGAAAACATTTCATTTACTCTGAACTAACGCCGAGACTTTCCTACAATCAATCACTTAATCCTGGAGGCACACAGAACATGTGAGGTGTGAGAGGAGGACTGAGTTCTCACCTGTGGCAGCACTTGGTGCTGTGCCAGCTCTCAGCACTGCTGGCGGCTGAGGGGTAACAGCAGCCGCGGGTGAAGCCGGTTGCTGACGGGCACAGCTTGCTGCTCTCTCCTCCATTACGCTGTGCCCTCAGTGACCTCCCGCCTCCCTCTGGGGGGATGCCAGGTGCCAAGCCTGAGATTAACGCCCTTCATTCTCCCTTGCCATCTACCTCAGCATGGCTGAGGAGTGCAGGGGGCAGACCCACAGCGGGTCATGGAACCAGCAGCCCCCGGGGGAACTCTTGCAGCACTATTTTGGCCCTTTTCACTCCCCTGTCAGCAGTGGGGACACGCAGGCCCTCGGGCAGCGCTGCATCCCGCAGCCATGCTGCAGGGAAGTGACAATCAAGGAGCCAGTCTGCCTCTCTCCTGACTTCTGCTGCTTACGTGACTTTAACAGGAGTGAAGAACACCTCCGCAAGCACAACGCTCACACCCAGCCACAAACAGGGGGGGGGAAGGCGGAGCCGCCCCTCCGCCATCTTCCCGCCCTCAGCCATGTTCCCGCCCTCAGCCATGTTCCCGCCTTTCAGCCATATTCCCGCCTTTCAGCCATATTCCCGCCCTCCGCCACGTTCCCGCCCTCGACCTGGCGGAGCGTGCGCAGTGCGGAGCGGTGAGTGGAGGGGGAGGGGGGCGCGGGGTCTGTGAGGGCCGTCCCGTGGGGTTCGGCTGTCCCGGGAGCGGATTCGTTCCGCTCCGAGGCCGTGAGTGGCGGCTGTACGGTTCTATAAAGGAGCGTGACGGATGAAGGCGGCTTCCCGGCCCCTCGTTTTGTAGAAGCAGCCGAAAAAAGGCCGCGCAGAGCGCTGTGGGAGAGCTGCCACGCAGCCCTCGTGCCTTCATGGCGGCGGAGTTCCACTGTCGGAGCACTCGGGCTCCACTCGGGAGGTTTCGTTCCGAGCACAGCGAGCTGCGGGCCTGGGTTGTGTATGTGCACTCGTGTGGAAGTTACACGGGGCTGCTGGCCCGCGGGGCTCTGTGTGCACGCACTGCTTGGGGCGCTGCCGCTCAGCTTCGGCTGTGCGCGACCAGCTGATCTCTGACCAGATGACCTCTGTCATCTGCCCCAGCACTGCTCGCTGTGGGCCCGTCTCTGCTCTAGGGGTGGTGCTAGCAATGGCTGCGCTTTGTGCTTTCTCTTCCCCCAGCTTCTACAATGGCCAGGCTGGCTTGCACCCTGAGCCACCTGCAAGGCAATGTTGTGGTGGCAGCATCCCAAATGTTGTCCCAAATATTGTCCCTCTGCCAAGCACTCCGTTGTAGGAGTGCAGCAGACAGAGGTAAGAATGGTGCCTGCAGGTTCCTTCTGCACGGCTGCGTGTTTGCAGACTCAAAGGGACACAGATATTTTCCTGTTATGTAGATCAGCTGGAAACAGGCGATTCCTGCTGTCTCCAGCACTGCCCCTGGCCTGCAGAGCGTCCCCACGCCTTGAAGGAAGCTGGTTTGGTTCTACCACTGCCATCTCCTTTCTCGCTATTGAGAATTTCTTTAGGGTGTGCAACAAAATGCTTCACAACCTTTCCGTGGCCCCTGCGCCCTTCCTGTCTCTGTTCTTACCTTACAAGGACGTGGACGACTGATAAAATATTGACGTGGTCAAGCTCTGCAGATGTGACTGAAACGTATCAACTCTACCTTGAGAGTAGGCAGGGCAGTGGGTTATTGCAATGAATTTAGAGATAGCAGTCAGCCCTTCTGTGTGCTGATCCTCTCTGCTACTGACTGTGGCTTTCATAACCCACCTCAGCTCTGTTACTGCTCCGGTTTTCCCTCTGAGAAATAATATTTAACTTTCGCTCCTGGAGTAGATGAATCAGCTT
Source organism: Perdix hodgsoniae (assembly GCA_035772895.1). NCBI lineage: Eukaryota > Metazoa > Chordata > Aves > Galliformes > Phasianidae > Perdix > Perdix hodgsoniae. The sequence continues at coordinate 386,763 of JAPSGF010000149.1, forward strand.
TAATTAAGATTTGTCGAGCACTTTGTTGATAAGCTCCCTATAAAGCTGGTTATTATTTATTATTAACACACAGATATTCTTGGCGCCTGAGATGTGTAATGCCACAACACGGGATCCTCTGAGAAACAGCCATGTGGAAAGAGACAGCGTGGGTTAAAGGCTTTGTCAAATCTTCTGGCTGCGGTTCGTGAGGCAGTGTGCTCCCAAAGCTCTGATCCAAGAAAAAAAGTCCTCTTTGAGTTACTGTGGAATCTTAAATGTTCCTTGAAGTTACATTCCAATTCTGCAAAGGACTTGTAGATCTTCCCCCCTTCCTGGATTGCTGGCAGAGCCCTGGGTCAGGGCTGTGCTGAGTTTGATGCAGCTGTGTGTGTGTACTGTCAGCTGCAGGGGCACAGCTGCTCTGTGAAGTACCTTGACACAGTGAGCCCTTAGATCCTTGCAGTGCTTTCGGTAGTGATTGCTGCTGATTCCTTTGGAATGACAGGGAGCTGAGCTAGTTGAGGACCCTGAAAGGCCGCAGCCTGTGGCACAGGTTGGCTTGATGGCAAGTTGAGCTGGAGAATTCCATTTATGAAAGGTAACAAAGGTATGAATTGGAATGGGTATGGCTGTGCTTGTGCTGTGTGTGGCTGTGTGGGTGCCCTTTCAGCAGTGTGAGCAGCTCTATTGTATTTTTGGGAAGAGAAGGCTGTTAATTTAGCTCTTAAATGTCACTGCTGTAGTGGTGTAGGAGTGGCCAGATGGAGAATGCTAAAATAAAATACGGGGCTGGAAAAGCCACCTTGTCTATACCCCTGTCTTGAGGCCAGCAAGAGATGCTCAGAGCGACGCCCAGGCCAGGTCTCACAGGGCACTGCTTAGTGCCCTAGGGGCTTCCGTGTCCCCAGCTGTGGGTCCTGTGCCCTTGCAGTCAGGGTGAGCTGTGATCTGTTGCTGCCCGACTCTCCTTAGCAGCCTGCTCTGTGTCTTGCCTTCATCAAACAGGGAGACCAAGCTGATTGTTGTCCTTGTAAGCAGCTTTTGGTGCTGAGAGCTGATAACAAGTCTGGAGGGCAGCAGGGATGGGGAAAACCTTTCAGCAGCTTCCTTCAGGCTGCACGTGTTGTACCACTGACTGTTTCTGTTGTGGCCCAGCTCTGGTAGCTTGTGACTTTCTAAGGGTGATACCAACATCCAGTGTGGCTTCCTGCTCTACTATCCCCTGCTTAGCTGCACTTAGTAACTCTCTTTCTGGTCCTAGAGAATTATGAATGTTATGCAATTAAATCTGAGACTGATTTCTAGCTCTTTGCACTTGGAGCTGTGTTGCCACAACATTGACGCACTGCATTTTCAGTCTAGTCTCTGATTTTCTTTAGCATTACTTCTGTCTGGAGTTTTCCCTCACACTGTATTTGTGTATCTGATCTCTGTTTTTGCTGTTTTCAAGGGTAGTTCTTTGCTCTGTTTTTACTGCTTTTTCTTTTTATTGATCTGTGGGTATTTTTGGAACTTTCCTCCAAGTTTATCAATTCCGATCATGACCTCTAGAGTGCTTCAAGCTCTTAACTGCTGGGCGCCCTTTCAGCTTTTATAAAAGTACTTTCTCTTTCCTTGTGCAGGCCATGAATGAAAAGGATGAATAGAATCAAACCTGGACAAAACTCCGAGGGCCACTCCGTGACATTTGCTCCCCTTGCAACAAGGAATCATTGATAGCTACCCCTGGGGTGCACGTGTGGGTGAGTCACTCTGTTGTCCTTCTCTATCCAGTGCTCTGCCTAATGGAGGTGGGCTCACCTAATCTGAGTTCTTTTGAGTTCCCTAAGAGTGATGGATGTGGGAAAAGACTGCTTTAACTGCCGTGTGCTGGCTGGAGATGTGATGGGCCATTCTCTAGAGCACCTGTTTCTGAAGATGCTGTGTTTTGCAAGTCAAACTTCTCAGTAGGACTAACCTAGCTTGGCCCAGAGCAATCCTCAGTTCCCCAGCCCAGCTCCTCTGCTGACAGCTACGAAGGATCAGGTGTTCCTTCCTGGGGCCATGTGCAGTCTGTATGCCCAGTGGCACCTCCTGCATGGTGGGTCTTACCATGACTTGCTCTGAGGGTGGGGATGGGAAGAAATGGCCAGCTCCAGAGATGAGCTTCCTTGGAGCAGCAGCACACAAAGTGTAGAAACCTCTCAACTTTGGTTGCAGAGGGGTGTACACTGGGGAATTTGTGTCTGAAGTGCATTGCTGTATTTTCTTTGTACATCTGTCCATAGTGAAAGTTAGGCTTGTCTGTATGTGAAATATATTTTTCTTCTCATGCAGTTCTAAGAAAGTTCCTCATGTGGTTACTCAACCCTGGAATAAAACTGGCTTGCTGTGGGTTAATTAATTATAATAATTTTTGTATTCCTGAATGGTGTTTTCCTGTGGGAGCAGTTGCAGAATACCTCATTCCAGCAGAGCTCTGCTTGTCATCTTCTCAGTATGAACTGTGCTTAAGGAAGAGGTGCTGCTTTAACCAATGAAATCCATTTAACTAGGGAGAACGTCACTGTCCAAACAGGGCTGGCTCCAGCTGCCTGAATTTGGTCAATACTGAGCTGCTGTCTTCAGCTTTTTGAAGATTAAGAGGCTGATCCTTTTCAGAAGTGTGTTTCCATCCAGTTACCATCTTTCTGTGCCAATCTGTGTAGCTGGAGGTGAAACTTGGCCCCAGAAAATTCAAGGCCAGTTCCTCTGTTTCACCTATTCTGCCTCTCAAGGCCTGTAGCTTGAGTACTGGGCCCTTGTTACCTCCCTCAGTGCTTCCAGGCCGTCATCAGCATAACAGAGGAGCTGTGCCCTGTTCTCCTTTACTGCTCCACAACTGATGTCAGTGCTCTGACCAAATTATAGTCCCAGGGAGGAAAATTCAGCTTCCCTACAGCATTCCTGCAATTTTTGCTGCAGTTTCCCTCACTTCTCTCAGGGAGGCTGTGCTGCAGCTGTGAAAACGTTGTGTTCCACACTGGGTACAGCTAAATTTCAGTGGTTGATAAATGGTAACCTGAGTCCAGGTTGTAAAGCCCTCTGGGCTTCCTATGATGCAAGAAGCTATGTTTTGTCCTGAATGGTTGCTGATAATTCTGTAGGATTTTCAGTGGATAAGAGACCTGCTTACACTGGTTCTCTGCACAGTCAGAATCTCTGCCAAATAAATCAAAGGCCTGCTGCAGAGGAGGAAGAGGAAGATGGATGGGCGTTATAAGAACCTGTGGGTCACTGGAATAGGTGGGAAGAAGGTGCATACTTATGTTGATCTGAAAGAGATGCCAAGCCAGGTGTATATCTTTATGTCACTAAGGAAAAGCCTTTTTTTTTTTTTTTTAAGCAGCTGCCTATTTAAAACCAAAACAGTTGCTTTAATGAGAGCTTTAAGGGTTTAACTGTTAATTTTAGAATTTTTTATTTCAAGCATGCTTTCACAAAATTAACTTTTTCAACATAGAACATTTTTATGTCTTCTGTGTTGGTGCTTATTTGCAAGAAATCTATGTGCAATTATTTCTTATGTACCAGTTAAATCTATCAGCCAACAGATGTCAAGAGTAGCAAAAATGCTATAATAATATTATGGTCTAATAATAGTTATAATGATTCTAATTACCTGGCATGGCTTTTGAGAGAGACAGACGTGGAAATTAGTGCAAATGAAATGTTTAAGGAGAAAATGGGCACTTCTGCAGATGTTTGGGCTGCACCCCCTCCTCCCTATCAGACACCCCATGCCTGTCCTTTCCTCACACAAATAAGAATAGCAATATGGTCTGCTTTAAGTGTTAAAACTTCGTTCTCATTACAGTCAGAGATGGAGAACAGGGTTGGTGAGCAGTAGATGAGCAGGTTTCTTGAAATAGCTGTGGATGGGAAGCCCGGTCATTTTTAACCTTGTGCTGCAGTCTAGCCTTGCTTTCCTGCTGCCTGATGATTGCAGTGCACACAGATTGATCTCGCCTTGGGAAGGCTGGGGGAGGCTCAGCAGTCTTCATCTTTTATGCAAGCTGGTTGTGCTGCTTTTAAGTGTCAGGGAGGCTTTGACTCAGTCCTAGAAGCACAAAGCCAGACCCAGCTTGCCTTGGTGTTGCCATGCAGCTTTTGTGCTGACTGCTGTTAGGAAAGGGGGGCTGGGAGGAGTGCAGGTGATTGTGCATGAGATCTCACTCCCTGCTGATGAGGGAAGGGAAGGGAAGGGGCACAGCTGCAGGTAGGGGACAGCCGTGTTGTTGGCAGGTTTGGTGCTGCTTTGCCTCTGGCAGCTTGGGCCTCTGTGGGCCATAGCAGAGACTGTCCTCTGTGCACCTGTGCTTCTGTGCAACTCCTGGTTCACCTCCCCTGCTGTGTGTTTCCTTTAGGAAGGATCCTGGACTGTTTCTTTATACCCTTAGGTGGTTTTTGCCCATCCTTGCTTTGTGCTGTGTGTCTTCGGAGCTCAATGCATAATGAATTGTTTCTTGCCACAGCTGCTCGTTTTAATTTTGCAGAGTGATGTTGGAGAGGAGTCCATGATTCGTGGGGAAGGATCCCACAGAGGAAGCCCAGGATAGGCTGGAAAGTTGACAGCTTTCATGGTTATATGGCAGGCTGAACTTTTTGCCTCTAAATAAGACATTCAGCATGCTGGTAAGTCAGCAGGACCACTGGGAATTCAACTGTTGGTTGCTGATCCCCAGCAAGAGCAGCAGCTGTGAATCTTCCGTCATCTTCTTTTAAAAGGACAGATCCAGATGTGTCCTCACGAGGTTTTCTTTTCTCTTTCGTATAGGCTGGCGTGCTCTGCTTCTCACAGAAGTGAGCATCTCACACACTTGGCTCCTTCAGCCCACCTTTCTCATGGGCTGGCACTGGAGAGGGCTCTACCACCCCCAGTCTTTTCTTGGGGAAGGTTTGCCTTCGTGCTGAGATTTGTACTGCCATCGGCTCCTTCTGTGTGTGAGCTGGTGTATTGCCATGGAGATGGGAGCTGCAGGGTGCAGCCTTTCCCAGACTTGTGTGAAAGAGGATGCAGTCTTGGGCTACCCTTGTTTAAAGAAAATTATTTCTCAGAGTAAATAGTTTGTCTAAGAACAGTTGGCGTTACCCCAGATGCTATTAAGGAAAAGACAAATCTCGGATCTCCTCAAGCCTGAGCTGTAAAGCTCATGCAATATTCACTTGCTGCTTTGCTTCTCTCAACATCAGACATCGCTCTTCTGACTGACGCTGACTCATTAACCTGTTTGTGCTTTCACCCTAAGAAACCAGAGCTCCCTTTTTCTTTTTTTTCCACGTAAATGTTAGCACAGTATATCTTGTGCTGTCTGCCACAAGAGTGCTTTTCTACATCCCTTTTCTCAGTTTGTTGAGAGTTTCTATCTTCACTGGTCTGAATCCTCTGGCCTGGTTTCTGAAAGACATATGGGAGCACTGACCTTCTCTCTGCCATTCCTCCCACTCCCTCCTGGTGTGTTTTCCAGCACCGGCCAGTTTCAGGCCACCAAGGAGCTCTCAGAGGTGCAGAGTTCATCCATATTTGATGAAAATGGGCGTTCTTCTCAGGACAGGGGCTGTGTGGATTCACCTCCTATGGGCACCAGAAGCCTGGGAGGGAGAGTGAGCAGACCCCACGTGTCCTCCAGAGACGGGAAAGCACCAGCAGAGTCCTCACTGCACTGCTAGGAAGCAACAGCTGGCTGCTTGTGGCAGAGATGTAAAGGACCCTTTATTAAGCCTATGTGCACGGTTTGATCTTCACAGCTGAGTTAAACATTCTCAAGTTGAGCTTCTATTGCTTTACCACTATTTTCATGCATATTTGGCACTCTGACTTCATGCTTATCAACCTGCGTGACAAGAACTTGTGGGAAAACACCCTTCTTCCCTTTCCTGCTGTTGCCCTCCTCCCTCCTTGGCTTCCCTGCTCCTTGCAGTACTGGTGCTGGGTTTCTCCTGAATGCAAAAGAGCACAGGCACCTCCGGGCTTGTCCAACTGTGCCAGCACGCGCCAAGTGCTGGATGAGCTTCTGCTGACCTCCTGGGGGCTTGGGGATGCTGCCCTTTTTGCCCGCCTGGCGCTGGCATATGCTTGCTTTGCTTGGCTTCTGGTATGTGGAGAACCTTCTCAGCAAGGTCTGGAGGAGCCCTCCGGCACATCTCTGCCTCATTGCCTCCACATCTCATTTCAGTTTTCATCTGTAAACATCTCTTTGCCCTTGCTAAACATTGTGTCTCAATTTCTCTCTGCAAGAGTATTATTTAATTTGTAAATGTTTTAGGACGCTACTTGAAATATATGATATGAAGCTGTATTTCATTTAGTGTAATGATCCACTAATGCAGGCATATTTCAAAGGCAGGCTGTGGGGTTTAATTAAATTTTATTTTTCAAGTAAGCATCAATAGCTAGACAATAACAAATAGTGGACAGTACGCATACAAAATGAATTCACTCTGTTTTTATTCCTGTAGCAGTGGAATTGCACAGCCCTTAAAATGCACTTGGCCAGCTCACCATTTCTACTATAGCATGGTTACTTTTGGGGCACTTTTTTCCAAGTAGCTTGCCTTATGTTTCTTGATCTCTTCCTGCCCACCACATCGACCCTGTTACACTGTGTGCAGTTTCCAGCAGCAGCCTTGCATGAGTTAGATTCTTCTGGGAGCTCTGAGCTTAGAAAGTTTTGTGTATGCTGCTGTTGCTTTAATGTGTGATGGCTTGTAGTGATGTTTGCTTGTTAGAGTTAAGAGCTGAAGAGTGAGGTGCAAGGCTTGTGGTCCCCCAGTGGAAGTGCTTGTCTGTGGTGGCAGTGAGGTTGAGTTTGCACTGTTGCATCCACATCAGGAATAAGCTAGTGGCTGTGCTTTAGTGCACTGCTTTCCTTTTCTTCCGATGAGCACGGAGTAATCAAGTGCAAAATGTGTGCAGAGAAGCTTGCAAAGCCTGTTGAAAGTCAGCAGGAGGCTGCTGGAAATTGTAATGGCACTCACAAGTGTAGCACTTTTACAAGTTCTGTAGGGGTAAAGCAATTCACTGGTGATGTTGTAAATGAGTTCCTTTGTTTGGGTTTTTGCAGAGCATCGGGAGAGAGTGAAATTGCTGTCTGAAGCAGCTTTGAGTCCTTGCTGGTTTTCTGGTGGCTTGTGTGGTTTTTGTTCTCTTTATTGTTCTGAAAATTTTCCATTGTTTAAAAACATAATCAGAACTTGCTGAGAAGATCAGTGCGGGTGCCCTGGAGCTCCTCAGCACTGTGTCCATTTGATTTCTCTCTGAAATTCGCTCAAGTCAGAAAGTTGAAAATAAGTAAACTTCTCAGAGGAGGACCTCCTGCCCTCTGTTCAGAGCTGGGAGTTGGAGCTGTGCTATGGATTTCCACCTGAAGCTTTGCCTGCTGCTTGAGCATCTCCTCTGAGGTGGGTAGGTGTATGCTGAGGGAGGTCCGTGTCCATCCTGTGCTTGTTGGAAAGCAGGGTGTGTGAAGTCTGAGGGAGATGGCAGGAGCCTGGCTTTGCATCTCTGCAGCTGTAGCTGCCTGCAAAGCATCACTGGGAATGACAGCCTTGTGTCTGCTAACCACCTCCTCCAGGATATTTTGGTGTAACACTTGCAGTGTTATGGCAGTAGTCTGCGTGTTCTGCTGCTTGCTGGAAGTGAGCACCATGAGCACTTCACAGTTCTCCTCTGCATGTGCCAGCTGACTGTGCTTGTGCTGGGAGAGAGCAAGGCTGGCAAGTCCGTGTCCTGCACTTGATGCCAGTCCCTGTGGCTGGAGAGAAATCCCAGTATGCATCAAACAGCGTCTAGATGTGACTTGTCATGAAACATCAGATGCTCTTTAAATAAATTCTGGAGAAAAATAGCTGCTGAGGTTTGTGCTGGTGCTCCCAATACCGAGGGGAATGCCCTGTGCCTGCCTGCCTTGTATTTCCCATGTTCTTTGCTCTAGGCTTGCCAGTTTGTTCTTTTCTGATTTTTTTTTTTCTTGTTTATGTGTAGTGTCAGTCAAGGTTCTGTTGTAAGATTTTGGGACAGACACTGCTTTCTGGTGACTGGAGGCAGTGTCTCCTACTTCTCTCATCTTTCCTTTAGATCTCTTACCTTTTTCCCGTTCTCTCTCACTTTGAAAAAAAAACAGCCTCCTTTGTGGGCTATAAAGCTTTCCGTCCACCTCAGGCCTCCTCCTGCAGACAGACTTTTCTGGGGCCAGTGTTCATCTCTCGAAGCAGGAGAGATTTTTCTGGCTGTGGTTGGTCTCAGATGGGTAACATCACTTGAAGCCCGGTGGCGTGGAACTTCTGGAGCTGGCAGATGATTCCTGGGCTGGGGAATTTGCCCTCTTATAGCTTTCAAGGCTGGTGTTTGCAAGGGCAGATGGGTGATTTGGATTTCTATAGGGCTGCTGTAGCCAAGCTGAGGCTGTGCTGGCTGGTCCTGGGTCCTGAACAGCCTTTGGTGGCTGAAGTGGGAGCTCACCAGTGTGCCTTTGGAGAGCTCAGGGATGGAGCTGCTGAGCTGGGAATTGAGTGTGACCTCTAGTGCCAATTTTGGCACCTGCTAGTTGAATGTGGCAAATGGGGTGGCAAAAATACTGCAGGCAGAACAGAAGAATCCAAGGCAAGCCTGTGGGACTGATCCCTGTGGCAGAGGCAAGACGGGGGAGCCAGGGCCTTGGCTTCAGTGGAGTGTGCAGGGCTGTGCAGCAGGACGGGACCTGCAGGGGGCAGGGGTTGGCAGAGGCCTGGGTTGAGGCCAGGGTATAGGTAGTGTTTGGAAATTCACCCAAAAAAGGGTTCTAGAACAGGAATGAAGTGATGCTGACCCTTGGTGAGCAGCCAGGTGGGCAGGGTAGTGCTTCTCACATTAAGGTTTGGCCAGGGAAGGGGAACTGAAATCCCTATTCATGCTTAGAGGGTTTCCAAGTGTGTTTTGGCTTTGTCATTGCAGTATCAACCTCTCTAAAAGGCATTGGTGTAGCTCACTGGGGACCTGTGTTGTGGTTGCAGGGTGAGCAGGAGAAGGGTAGGAGAGAGGAAAACGTGCCCTGGATGGGGAAGGAGCTGAGGAGGAATGAGGGATGGAGGAAAGAAGCTGAAGCGAAGGAGGGGGAGAGCGTGAGGCTGGCTGGGAAGGAGCAGTGCTTGCTCAGATGGATGATAACCCACTGCAGGCTGGCAGCACTTCACATTACTGAGGCTTGTCTACCAACATTAGCCTTCATAATGGTTCCCTGGGATGAGTGAAATGCTGTGCTGCTGGATGAGGAACATGAAGTCTCTGTGTTATAAGGAGCTTCAGCCCAGGGTGATAATTTAAAATCCAAGTTCTTTTTAGTAATGGATACTACCTGTGTCTGCCTCACAGAGGAGGTGCTGTGCAGGAACATATTGCCTTGTGCTGATGTGTTTTAAAAACAGAAAGTGTTCTGGTTTTTGTGAGCACTTGGGTCTAGAGCTGGCCAGCACTAGACCCGAGTGCTTGGGTTTTTCTTTTGGATTTTTCTTTTGGAGTTTGGCAGCCGTCTGCTTCAGGGAGTACAGTGGTCTCATAAGAGTTGATTTGATGTGACACATGACAAATTGTTTCTGCTGGTGGGTACTTGAGGCGCAGTTTGTTAGCTGGCAGCCTTGGCTTTGTGGGCACTGGGGAAGTGGGACAAGGCATGTTGCCCTCCTCCTAGACAGTATCGTCACAGGAGTGCTCTTGTAGTCTGCTTCCCATCCCTGCCTTCTTTTTGCTTGTTGTTAAATTGTGCTATTTGCATAGATTATTAATGTTGCTTATGGGCTGAGTGTTCCTGCAGATGCTCTTTGTGTTTCTGGTTGCACTTTGGGCAAAGCCTGCCTTTCTGGAACCGGACCCAGTTGCCATTAAGGATGCTTTGTTAAGTTGCTTTTCTTTTGGGCACCCTTTTAACTCTGTAATGAGGAGTGGAATATTACTCTCCTCAGCAGAATTACTATCTAGTAATGTTACCTAAAAAGTACACGTCCCCTGTGAGACACTGTAAATACATTTTATCTCTTCTATTACCTGCTGTTTCAAGAATATGTCCCCTAAGCATTTTAATCTTGTTTTCCAGACTTGTCTCAGGGTGAGGAATCACTCTTATTTGCAACCTGGGGCATAATTACTCTGTGCATTAATTTTGTTTCTTTCTTGTTGTCCATCTATTATTGCTATCAAGAGAAAAAAAACCTCTGTAAATCTCCATCGAGACAGGACTGTCTGCTTGATTACCAGGAGAGTTATCCTTGCTAGAAATGCCTGTGAGAGAGCATTCCCTAGGTGTGCACATGTGTGTGTGAGAGAGTTCCTCCAGCACCTCCATGTCCAATGGAGCCCAGTCGGGTCTGGCTCAGTGCTTTCAGCTCTGCGATGAAAAAAGCAGCAGAGCAGGTGGGTCTCTGGGCAGTTGTGACACACCTGCAGTGCTGGGTTGAGGCCGGAGGTCGGACTGCTCAGCCACCCAAGCAGTGTTTTGCCTCCTGCAGTGCTTTTCCCAAAGTGCCCACTGTTGTTATGAAATAGAAATTAGAAAGGACAATGAGGGAAGCAGTTCCTCAGATGACCCTCTTTTGTCTGGGCACTAAAAGCCAATTCAGAGATTTTTGTGCAGATGCTGTTTGCTTTGCTTGTTTTTTGCTCTTTAAGTACAGACTCAAAGAGTTGGAGACTGGAGGCCACTGTGATTATTTCTTCCTGTAAAGTAGAATAAATGTTGGAACTGCTTAATGCACAAATGGCAGGGTCCTTACCCTAGAAAAAGCGAGCTGTCTGACCTAATGCTGCAAACCCTTATCCTTGTGAATAGCCATCCCTGCCAGGTTCTGGTTGTACTGCTATTTCTCACGCTCTGGATCAGTCTGCCAAAGCTCGTCTTGGCATGTGCCGTCTGTGGTCACTGGGAGTCACTGCAGAGGCCAGCACTGAAGCAGCCTTGGTTCACATGGCAGCTTCATTTAGAATTTCAGCTAATGTAAAAGCTGTGCAGAGTGTTTTGTCCATCCCGTGATAAATGTTGCCAGCAATCTGTCGTGTTAGTGGGAGAAGCCCCATCTGTACAGACATGTCCTGTGATGGATTGCCTGTTTCCCTGAGATGTAGAGCAAGATGAGTGTGGGGCACTACCAGGATGGAGAGGAGGCTGCTCAGAATGTTCCCTGTCGGAGGAGGAAGTCGCTGCGCACACTCCTTTCCTCAGAACTTAGAATATTGGTGGCTGAAAGTCTGCTGTTAGCTTTTACTGCAAGCAGGGAGATGTCAGGAGTCCTCATGGCCTCCTAAGCAGCTGTACAGCAGGGCTGAGGGGCATCAGGGTGGGGCTGAGAGGCTGCTCCTAACAGCCCTGTGGTGGTGAGCACAGCTGCAGAGCTGCTGAGGGGTCTGTGGGATTGGAGCAGTCCTGCTGCATGGGACGTTTACTACTTCTTGGAGGTCCTCCAACCTTTCATTTAGCAAAGAAAAGAAAAATAATAATTGAGGATTTGGAGAACTCAAAGTTTGGGCCTGATGCCCTTCCTCAATTGTCACAGGGTGCTTTAGGCACAGGCTGCTGTCCCTCCTCTTCCTTTCCCCAGGTGTGTGCAGGGACCTGGAGATGTGCTCCTTGCTGAGCGTCTTTCTGTGCCTGTGTTCTGCACAGCTGAATCCTGGGCACAGCAGCTCTTGTGGCCATTGCAGTGTATGCTGGAATCACAGAATCACAGAATTGTAGGGGTTGGAAGGGACCTCCAGAGATCATCGAGTCCAACCCCCCAGCCAGAGCAGGTTCCCTACACCAGGTGGCACAGGTAGGCATCCAGGCAGGTCTTGAATATCTCCAGAGAAGGAGACTCCACCACCCCCCTGGGCAGCCCGTTCCAGCGCTCCGTCACCTCACCTAAAGAAGTTCTTACGCACGTTTGTGCAGAACTTCCTATGCTGCAGTTTCTGGCCGTTTCCCCTTGTCCTGTCTCCACACACTGCTGAAAACAGTCTGGCCTCGCCACTCTGCCCCCCACACCTTAGATATTTATAGACCTGGATCAAATCCTCTCTCAGTCTCCTTTCCTCAAGGCTGAACAGACCCAGCTCACTCAGCCTTTCTCCATAGGGGAGATGCTCCAGGCCCTTCCCCATCTTTGTGGCCCTCCGCTGGACTCTTTCCAAGAGATCCCTGTCTTTTTTGTACTGGGGAGCCCAGAACTGGACACAGTACTCCAGATGAGGCCTTACCAGGGCAGAGTAGAGGGGGAGGATCACCTCCCTCAACCTTCTGGCCACGCTCTTTTTAATGCACCCCAGAATGCCACTGGCCTTTTAGGCCATGAGGGCACACTGCTGGCTCATGGCCAACCTGTCGTCCACCAGGACGCCCAGGTCCCTGTCTGCAGAGCTTCTCTCCAGCAGGTCATCCCCCAACCTGTACCAGTGCTTGCGATTATTCCTCCCCACATGTAAGACTCTACACTTGCTTTTGTTAAACCTCATCCGGTTTCTTTCTGCCCAGCTCTCCAGCCTGTCCAGGTCTCGCTGAATGGCAGCACAGCCTTCAGGCATGTCAGCCAATCCTCCCAACTTCATATCATCAGCAAACTTGCTGAGGGTGGCCATTATCCCCTCATCAAGGTCATTGATGAAGATGTTGAACAAGACCAGACCCAGCACCCCCCCTGAGGAACACCGCTGGTTACAGGTCTCCAACCAGACTCTGCACTGCCAATGACGACCCTCTGCGCTCTGCCAGTCAGCCAGTTCTCAACCCACCTCAATGTCCACTCATCTATCCCACACTTCCTCAGCTTTGTTATAAGGATGTTGTGGGAGACAGTGTCAAATGCCTTGCTGAAATCAAGGTAGACTACATCCACTGCTTTCCCCCCCATCCACCCGGCCAGAGACAACATCATAGAAGGCTACCAGGTTGGTCAAGAACCTTCCTATGGAGAGCGTACACACAGACCTAGCAGTGCCTGGCAGTCCTGATGGCACACTGAGCTCATGGTGGCCAAGGTGTTTGCTGCAGTGCCGTCTTACAGCACCTGCAGGGATTTGTGAGCCATACAGAGGCAGATTCTCTGATTTGTCACTGTGTCGTAAGGATTTAAGATTGAGGAGTTCTTAGAAGCATCAGTATGGCGTGTTCTGCGGTGACAAGATGGAGACGAGCACTTCGTGGCTTTCCTTCCCCTTCCTGAGGGAAAACACTCTCGCACAGATCACAGGCCATGACTCTGCTGGTGTTTGAAGAGACCAGAGGAATTTCAGAGACCAGCTCTTGGTACAGCATCAAAGCCTGCCTGTCTGAAGCACGGGTGCTCAGGAACCTGAACTCAGCATCCTTCATGTCTGGGCAGCAAAAGGAAAGAAGGTCTCTGAGCCTGGAGTCACTTGGTGGATCAAAGCTCTGCATAGAGGAGGCTGATAAGGCAAAAAGCAAGACTGCATGGGAAGGTCAGAGCTGTGTGGATGGTGAGGGCTGTCTAGTAACGCAGTGGGTCCCCTGGGGGATCTGTAAAACTGCTGATCACTGAGCACTCAGCCTGCATCTGCCTCATGGGGTGCCATGGTGTGCCGGGTTGGGGTGATTCTGCGGCACCCGAGTGATTGCTCCAAGTGTTTTCTGGAAGAAGAGCTGGAGGGGCTGTGACAGCTGTGAGGCAGTGATAGCTATAATTAAAAGGATGCTGCACTGTCGTATTTTGATCTGTTTTTTCCATGCATCACTGTAAGAAACACCTAAAATAGCTCCATCTGACAAGAGATCAGAGAAGAAAAGTATTTTTAAGTTGTGGACTTTTTGCAGTTGACGGTGCATTGTGTGCAGGCAGTTGCCTCCCTTCTTCCCTGATTTTATTATTATCTTCAAACAGTGCCCAGGAACCAGCAGTGAATGGAGCATCGTGATCCTTGTGGTGGTGTCAGCACCTGTCTGTTTGTAGGCACCTCACAGGCAGGAAGGCAAAGAACATCCCCAGAGTAGAGGTGGCAGGTGATGGAGTACCGGAACAGGGAGGAATTACCTTCTCTTTTAGCTTCCCCTGTTTGTGCCTTTAGTTCTACATTTGCAGTCTTTGCAGCTGTGGTGCAACAGTGGTGCATCAGTGTGCAGGCTGGCACATGCTCTTAGGATATTAGCTTTGCTCATTTCTTATTTTTTATCTTTTAACTGAGTCTCTTTTTTGAGAAGCCAGTATCTGAAGAGGGAAAGGGGATTATTACTCAATGCAAGAGGCATGACAGTGAACGTGGAAAGCACAAAAAGCTGTTCTCAGACAGGCTGGGATTGCCTGGGCCCTGAGAGTTGCCTGGTGTGGTTTCCTTCATGTTGGAAAGAGCCCCAGTTCTCCAACGTGACCTTTCTTTGGGGTGGTTAGTCTGAGCTGAGGTAAGTAGGAGCTGATGGAAATGATAGGTACAGCTAGGATGGGAAAAACACTTGATCTTGAGCAGCACATGGGGAACTGCAGCAAGGAACAGGAGAGGGGAACAGGCACAGGTAGGAGGAGGAGCATTTTTGGCTGATGTTTGGGAGGACGGGGAAAGGTGAGGCAGGGGGATGCTGTTTGTTGTGACAGGTTTGGCAGAGGGTTTTGGCACAGGCAGCGGTCAGCAGCACAGCAGCTTGGAGCACAGGCTGTGCAGTGTGAGGTGCAGCTTCTCCTGCATTCATCTTCAGGAAGATGTTTGTCCCAAAGATTTTCTCCGCTTCTCCTCTCTTTGGGCAAGTCCTAAGCTAGTAGAAATGTGTGCTCCTGTGCTCTGATTCAAGCTTTAGCCCTGACAGTGCTGAGCGAGAATGTCAGGCATGTGTGCAGGCAGGCAGGCACAGAGCTGTCGTAACGTTGAATACATTTGTTATTTATCAATAATAAATGATAAATTCAGTTCTCTGATCTCTGAGGTGTGTTCTGGTTCTGCACACTCCACCCAGCGCTGTGCAGCAGTCTAGACTCTCTGTAGTTGCTGTTAATGAGCTGTGGGCTGGCACAGGGCATACCACAGCCCTGCTTGGGCTTCAGGCATCCAGAGAATGAAGCTATGCCCTTGCTCTCTGGAGAGCTGCATTTTCTGTGAATGCTGAAGTTTCTGAATTAATTTATGAAGTAAATTTAATAAATGAACTAAATGATGTTCAGTGTTAAACTGTATGCCATTTATATAAACAGTGCTATTTAAGTAACTAATTAGGTTTCAAAGAAACCTGGTTAGGCCTGGTTATGGCTGTCAGTGTTGCAGATGTGCCTGCTGGGATCATCAGGGTGATGGAGTTGAGCAGCAGCTTCCATTGCTCGCTTCAGCACTCCTCTCTGCCATCCTCAGCATCACCATGTGCTGGGCATCAGTACTGCACATGGTGGTGAGTCTGTCACACTGGTGCTGTGGTCGCAGACAGAGCAGTGCAGGCTTTGTCTGTGGATATGGTATGATAAGAGTAAATATAGCAGCAGGAAGTAATGTGACATCTTGGATGAAAAATAAGATAGTGAGGAGGTTTTATGTGTGGTGAGGAAGCTTTGGCTGGGAGGGATGCTTGTTCTCCAGAATGCAGCCCTGGAGGAGCAGTTCTTACAGAAGGTAAACGAGATTTCTTTCACCTCCTTGGCTGTCCCAGGCATTGCTGTGTCAAGAGGGCTGATGCTTCACAGACCTCTCTGCTCTGACCTGGGTGCCTGCAATGCTGGAAAGATTCCCTCTCTGCTCTCAGTTACGTTGGTGTAGGGCAGAGCAGTGTTAGGTGGTATTGTAGCTGTTAGAGGGGTTGACTGCTAATGTTAGCTGAAGGCTAGGCCTGCAGGGGCTATTCATATTTATTGTTGTAAATTATTAATAGTGGCTGTAAAGATTGCATGATGCAACAGGAGATGCCAGGCTGTGTAAGCACACATTTCTGTTATGGTTGCCCTTTTCTTCCCTGTACAACTTTGCTTGTGGGACAGTGCAGGATGAAGTGGAGAGCTTCTGTGGGGCGTCTGCAGCAGCCTGGCAGCCAGCCCTTCTGGGGCACGGCATGGGACAGAGCTTGATGGAGCTTTCTGATCCTCTTGGCTGCCCTGCCATCATCTGTCCAAGTCCCACATTCTGCGGACCTGTGCCCAGAGATCTCTTGTGTCCTGGGTTGGTTCTGTCCTTGTCAGGTTGCACGGAGAAGGGAGGTTTCAGCCAAGCATCTGGGACTTGAGTTTCCTGTGAGGTCCATCCAGCGAGAAGTTACTCAAGTGACCTCGTGGCTGTTTTTTAGGCTTTTGGACTCAACGTTTCTCTCCATGCAGTCATCCAAATTCAGGACTTGCTGTCCCGGGGCAATCTGTGCCCAAGCAGGAAAGTCCCTCTTGTTACTTATTTGTGTAAACCTCAAAGCACAGCCTCCTTGCTGTGTGGGCTCTCTGTAGGCTGCAGATATGGCAAGGTGTTCCCACTACCTCTTACTTGTGTAGGAGTGCTTTCAACACACCACAGCATAGTCCTGGTAGGAGTAAGTGATGAGGAGCAAGCAAGAAGAATAAATGTTTTAGAAGTGGTTTATTAAGTGATATCAATAGGACTATCTGTATGCAGCTTCATTCCAGCCTGAAACCTGGTGCAGGGTGAGGTGTTTGCAGACAGGCTGTGCGTGCTGTCCTGTTAGCTGTGCGTGAGGCACTGTGCTGAGGTTGTCCCTCTGGCAGGCGCTGGTGGCTGTCAGGGCGATGGGGCTCCACATGGAGCTGGGGAGCTTACTCCTGCTTCCTTTTGGAAGTGCTGCTGCTCAGGACCTGTCTGACAAAGCAGCTTTGGGCATGTTGAAGCAAGGGAGGTTCTGTGCAAATTCCAGCAGCTGTCCTGCAAAGACAGGGAATGAGGTTTAGCTGGTCCTTGAGATTCTTGCAGCTTCTTGCTCTTTGGCTGGCATCTTCCTACTGAGTCCTCCACACTGAAACACACTGCAGGTTGCCACTGGCAAGTAGGCATGTTTGGAAGGACAGTGCCTTTTCTCTCTTATAAAAGCCTCTGGGTTTTTAATACAGGCAGACTGTTTCCTCATGGCTCCCATCTCTAGGTGATATCCAAGAAATCCTGTGCTTGATGCCAGAGGCCGCAATGCAGTGTCCATGCAGTGTCAGAGGGTGGAGAGCTGAGGTGGAGCTTCAGAGCTGTGATCTGCTAAGCAGACAGATGATCACTTGGGCCTATGTCCCCCAAGAGACAGGTGTTTGTAGGCTGCCCTGTCTTATCCTGATCACAAGAAAATGGCCATATTTGCAGAACAACCCCACGTGTCTGTGTGGAGGTTGAGGGCTGTGCCCATCGGTTTGAAGCGAAGGGGGAAGTGCACTGTGAGAGGGCAACAGTGTTCTCTGGATACCTGATAACAAAGTGACAGCAAACCAAATGCCAGGTCTCAGTGATTTTGTTGGAGCTGTGGAACTTAACTACAGAAGCCTCTATTTCTAAGCAAAGTATAAATGATTTAAACGTGAGCATAATAAGCAAAATGAGAATAATTCAAACACGAGCATACTAAATGAAACACAAACAGTTTAAACGTGAGCGTACTGAAGCAGAGGATAAGTACACTTGTCAAATTGACAAGGGATGGTACTTTTATGATTAATCTCACCCACTGATGAGCCACGGTCAAGGATGCTGTCGACCTCTCATATTCTGTCTGATGACATCAGACTTCTCTGCCAGGCAGCACCCCTGGACCAGCCAGCAGGAGCTGCTCTTTCTGGCTGATGTGAGAGCAGCAGTGTGAAGGCTGAAGGCTGCTGGTCCATGAGTAGCAGGCTATTGACTGGAGAATAGCTTACCTGTGCCACTGGGGAGGACCTTATCCAGACAATTTCTGAGCAACTGAGTTGCTTAGCACAGCTGTGTCACCTGTGAGCAGTCTGTTGATACCTTTAAGGAGCAGTATGTGATAAATCACAGATTTCTTAGTGTAAATTGTTCATCAGCCTTGTGTGCACCTTACAGGAGCATCCCTTTGCCCCATGGCAGACCTGAGGAAAGGAGCATCCTGCCACACGTGCAGCACTGGCAAAATGTGTGTTGTGGTCACTTTGTTTGTCCACAGATGTCTCCTCTCATTCACTAAGGCTGGATTTCAGATAAAACCTTCCTATTCCTCCTGTCCATGCAGCTGCACGGCTTGTCAGAAGAGGGACTGCTAACCCTGGGCTACTTCTGAGACCTCTCTCTGCTCCTCCGCTTTTCAGCAAATCAACAGAAATGGGTGCTCACTGTGGATCTGGGAACCCCATTGCTCAAAGAAAGAAAATTTTACGTTGGATCACTTTCTTTGTTGTGTTTCCACATCACCTCACATGTCACACTGGCCTTGGCCATGGATGCAGCATCATTGAAACGATACTGTGTTTGAACAAGGATCTTGTAACTTGGCACTGCAGCATCTGCTGTCCCAAGTGCATCTCCTCAGTCCAGCATCCCAATTTATACAGCTGTCTTTAAAACAATTTTCTGAACTGTTTATTACCGGCAGTCAAACTTTGGCTTGAACCTAAGTGCTGGGTGCTTAGTGTGTGTCACCAGTTCAGCTGAAGGCTTTCTGGGATGTATTCCTTGGTGCCTTTCATTGTTTGATCACTCTCCCTGCTGCCTTCTGCTCAGCAAGAGGAACTTGATATAAATTTCTGCTTGTAGACACGAAGTGCTATGGGTCCATTTCCTTATCATTGGCAGTCTCAATGAAGGCTGTCTGCTCAGGTACTGAGCCTGAAACTAGTAAATTTTCACACTGTTTTGTGAGGCTTACAATTCCCATGCTGCACCCTTGATCCCTAGATGAGAACAAGGATTAGCTTATTGTTATTGCTTCCTCTTGGCCATAAAACAGAGCATGGGCTGGGGAGCTCTCTGAGATGTTTGTGTGCTCTTACGAAGCAGCTGATCAGAATTCAGATGAGGCTTTGGATAGATTTATTGAAGTGACACAGTGTGAGCAGTACACGCTTTGAGTTAGGACATGAAAGAGTGGTGCATTCCCAGCAGCAGAAGGCATTAATGAAATATGTTCCTGTTACTGACTTCCTTTGAACTGTCACCTATGACTACAGCAACTGCATTTGCGGGGCTGTGCAGCACTTACTGATGTGCAGCTAGCGAGTGAAATGAGTAAAATATCTCTTCTAGCAGAGAAGGCAGTGGGGATCTTAGGGTTTCTGCAGCCACTGGTGCAGGGAGTTTTTCTGGAGCCGTGGGTCACAGCTGCTCTGTGCTGCAGAGCTGTGGCACGGGCACACTGCCTGCTGTTACAGGGGGATGCTGCCAGGAGCTGGCATCTCTTTGAGGGTGACCCTTTGCCCTTCCCCAGTTACGTGATTTTCAACCACAAGAAAGGAGGATTGAAAATAACGCCCTGCTCCTTGCCAGGGGAATTGGCAGGGGTGGGCATCCTACAGCTGTGATAGTACTGACTGGCCACAGCTGTATGTGGGTGCTGCTGCATCCCAAAATGACATCTGTAAATCAGGGCCGGCGCTCTCTGTGCAGGTGGGGTCACAGTTACCATTCCTTCTGCTTTGCCAGCTGCAGGGCTGTGTCCAAAAATGCTTTGTATGTATGTAATACTCCATTTGGAAGTTCTCTCACACCGTCTGCTTACGTCTGCCTTAGAACGCGGTGTGAGCTTGCATGGGCTTCTCTCCAGGAGCTTCAAACCCCCAGGTTTCACATGTTAGCTCCTCCTGCCTACCTGGGACCAAGGCAGACTGCTAATTGTTGTGCAGATGTCGTGTTCCAGGCAAGCATGAGGTTGTAGGCTTTAAAGAGGCTGTGCTGTCACTTGCTACCAGCCTCCTCGGTACACGTGAGCTCTATTTATATGGGAATGTACGTTTTCTTTCAACCACTGCTTTGTTGGATTTCTTTTTCTTCTTTTCTCTTTTTGTTTCCAGACTTGCAGGTGAAATGTTCAGGGTGCATCAATTTTTCATTATCTCAACTTTGCCATTCCCCCCACACAAAGTTCCCCCCCCCAAATTTAGGAGAACAACATGTTTCCTATGTAAAAGTCAGCAGTTTCTTCTGATGTGAGTAGGGGGGGGAACTTTTTGTCTTGGTCAGTCGGAAGTTGTGAGTGTGGCATTGGCTTGTATGCTTGTATGCTGAGAGCTGATGGATTTTGAGCCCCCAAGTACTTCTGTGGGTTTTAGTTGTAGCCATTTTGCATTTGGCAGCATCCTAAGTGAGAAGTGTGGATTCTGGCCACAGGTTGACTTTGCCGCCTTCCTTGGTGTGATTCTTTGCCTTGTTAGAGATGAGTGCACTATCAAAGAAAGACATTGGGCTACATCTACTCAAAAAGCAATTACACAAGTTCATGGGTGGGGAAGAACGTTAAAAAAATAATCCCACTGAGAGCTGGTGAGCTTCCAAGATAGAAGCTGCCGTTCCTTGTCCTTCTCCTTTGGCAGGAGCTGGTGTCAGGTGCACCTGTGGTTCCCCAGCGTCCTGGCTTCCTGCATGCAGCAGGTGGAGTGCAGTAGGAGCTTTCATGGGCCCCGGCTTGTGCAGCTGCCAATTCAGGTGTAAGCCTTGCTGGCATCAAGGAAAGTTTGGCTGAGGAAAGAGCTGATGGATTTGATGCTGACAGCTCTGTTTAAAGCTTATTTCTGATTTTGTGGAACTAGAAGGTGGTTGCACGAAGGAAAGAAAAACTGTGATGCTATTTGCCATCCCGATGGACAACAGAGGGAGAAAGATATTTAGGACTGCGTGTATGGGAGGAAATTCTTTAAAACCTGGATAGGAGTAGGAGCAGGCTTGATGGAGGGATGAGTAATGAAGGAGTGTTTGAACGGAACTAATCAGTCCCATCTTCTTTCAAAAGACCTCATTTAGTTTAATTTAGCAGCATGTAAATTTAGAGCCAATCAAAGGAAATACTTCTCTAGCCTGCATGCTGGCAGCCCGCTCCCCTCCCCACCCAGCGCGAGGACAGGCGGGCTGAGCTGCACGCTGCCTTGCTGTGAGCGTGGTTGTACCTTCAATGGATAAATAAACCTGCAGCTCTGGACTAGGCTGGCTGCTGGCCTGCTTCTGCCCAGAGCCCGTGTGCTTGCTGTGTGGGTGCCATGTCCCTCTGCTCGTGGTGGAGTGGGGAGGCCAGGACAGGCAGGGGAAGCCTTGTGCTGCAGGAACTGCTGAGTAAATCTTGTTCATCTCTGCAAAATGTTGTAAACAAACTGTAGCAGGACCACAACCAAATTCTGTTTTTCCTGGTATTTTCTTCATATTTTCCAGGAGATGTGAGCCCCTGCAGGGTCAGTACAGAGTACTTTGTCATTACCTGCCATAAACTCCATTAGCAGCAAAGTCGGCACCCTGTGCTTTTGTGTTCCCCCGGATGAGATCTGTGAGCTAACACCTAGATCTGGTGTGTCCTGCCACCTCACACTCCTGAACCTGTGCTGTGATGAAAAATATTGTGTAAAGAATGCTGAAATCTGTGAAAATTTGTTCTAAAGTATTCTTGGTTTTGTTTTCCTTCGCTTTGCAGGTGAGTGGCAATGTCTCTCTGGGCTGGTCTCCCCTGCACTGTTGCCAAAGTCAGCCTGCTGCTCCTACTGCTTTCTGCAGTGTTTTTCCGGTCAAGCCTAAGCGAGAGAGTTCCCGTAAGTGTGTGGATGCCAGGTTTGCAGAGGGTTGTTCAGCCTCTCTGGTGGGGTCACACCTCCCTTGGCCATTGTGTAATGTCACATGGAGTCTGACAGCAGTTGGTCAGTCCCTGCTTCTCTCCTCAATAGCTAATCAATAACAAAATTTCAGAAGGGCTTCTTTCTTAAGACTTCTCCTTGGCCTCAGGAATTCCACTGTAATGCTCAGTTAGAAGGGTTTGCAAAGGGGGCTGTGATCTTGGGCAGCTCTCATTTACTAGGTGTCACTTTTTCTATTTAGGGCTGTCACATGTTCCTCCATACCAAGAGCCAGAGCTAATGATGTGGTCTAGTGGCAAGAAGAGATGGCCTCAGTTATTCTGCTAGCTGTGCCTCTGTTGAGTCACTGCAAGTGAGTCAGGTTTAGAAAAGCACCCTCTTGGGTCCACATGTCTCACTTGCCTGCATTTTGTTACTTGTGGTATTTTGAAGCTGTGGCTGTGGTGGATGGAAGCTGTCTGCCCTTTGCACTTGTCCAGGTATGCAGAATTGCCCCCATTCTGCTTCTGAGCCCAGGTGCCCAGCCAGATCAAATCTGGAAAGTTTCCTCGAGGTGCTTGCATGAAGGACACTCTGTAGCAGTGCAGAGTGGAGTTTTGTTTGTTTGGATTTTTGGTTTTGCGTGTGGGTTTTTGTTTAGCTTAATTTATGCCGTGGCTTAAAATTGATTTCTGCAGCAACACCCACATAGGGGATTACTGGCCTCCCATGTCCCTGGATGCTCGCTCCTGCCTAATGTGTCTCAGCTTGCTGGTCTGTTGGTTGTGTGGGCTGTGCTATTAACTGGAGCATATGTGAGGGGCAGATTAAAGTATATGCTCTGCAGGCCTAGGATCTGTGTGGAGTCAGGTACTGATGTGATAATTTTTCTTCATTGCAGAGAAGGCAGGGGGGAGGCTGGAGGTGGAGTGTAGTCAGCTCAGCTGTAGGAAAAAGCTGGGGAACAAGTGTTGGGACAGCCACCCGGTGCCACCTGCCTGACCTGGCAGGCAGCCTGACCTGGAGCATCACATGTCCCATCAGCTCAGTAGGTAGCTACCTCTCAGATCCCCTTTTCCTGTGCTCCCTTTGCTTTGGCTTTGTGGTGGCTGCAGGTTGGCTCAGCTGTCCCTGCCAAGGGTCCTAAGCTTATTGTAGTGGATTCAGACTGATCAAAGGAAGGAGGATTTTTTTTACCTTTAAGGAAATTTCCATTGGTCTTTAGAAAACATCTTTCTTCTTACTATTTTAGTTGTGAAAACAAACCAGAAAGGATTCTGCATAATGATGCAGTTTGTCACTGCATAAATGAAGGCTTCTGTGGTGTTGCCTTTTTTCACCATTCTGGAGATGTTAATAACATACAGGGTATTGCAAAGCAGTTTGGGGCCAAACTGACAGTTACATTTAAACAGGCCAAGACACGTCCTTTTACCCATATAGAGCATTTAGACCAGGGCTCTTCTCTTGAGCAGAGGCCGTAAACATCAGCCATCTCCATTAAGTGTTTCAACAGATACAGCAGTCAGAGGCCTGTCAGTAAATTTACAGTGGACTGAATGGGTAAGTCCCTCCTGGATAATAATATAGCAGTGCAAATAAGCTAAGTAATAACTGCGCTCACTCATTTATTTCAGTCCTGTTGAGTCTGGGCTCAGAAAACGTTAACATTGATTTTCATCAGTAGAATCTGGCTTTTTATGTTTATGATTGTTACTGAGCTTTAACCATTTGTCATAATCTTAACAATTTCAAGCCTTTAATGCACTGAGCTAAAGCAGGAATTAAGCTCTGTTTTTCCAGTGAATTTCTGAAGTTTCAATCCCTTCTGACAGGCAAAATAGAAACGTTCTATAGATTTGTCAACCATTCGAATGTGTTACCACTATCATGGCTAACTGGCTGTGTTTTGCTCAGGCTGCTGTTTCTCTTGCTCAGAAACACTCTCCTTGACCAGATAATAGATAATTATATGCAAAGCACCCAGATTCTGCCAGTAAACGTACACACTTTTTTCCAAGGAGTGAAAGGAGTGAAGGCAGAACATGGCCTGAAACTTCCAGTTAACCTCTTAATTGTCTTGTGTTTTTTCTTTCCCCTCTGTGAAAATACTGTAAGATTTAATATCACAACCCTTCATGAAGTGAGCTGGCTGTAACTCTTATTCTAATTGCCAACAATTAGGAATTGTCTTTCCCTATGGACTGGTTATTTGAAATTATTCTGTGGTGTCATTCTTGGCAATATCAGGAGCAGATAATGCTCCCTGCAATGGAAACAGAGCTATCTGGATGATTAGCCTGGACTGGGTTATCTGTTCCTGTGAAAACCAGAATAGCAAAGCCCAGCTTCCAAAGCACTTAATAGTCTGCTGTGAGATAGTACAAGGCTGTTACTTGCTGTGCACTCTGAATAACTTTGTCCTTTGAGGTTTGTAGTGACACCCACCAGCTCCCTAGGGAGACCTTGCAGTGAATACTGGACTTTCCTTAAGGAGCAAGGATTTTTTTTCCTGCTTTTCATCCCTGTTTTTCCCTTTATACAATGCCATGCCCCTTCTGCTAACTGTTCTACCACACCTCTTTGTCCATGTGCAGCAGTTGCAAGGTGAGTGGTGTGTAGATCACTGCCTTGTTGTTTGAAAGTGCTTGTAGGGCACTGGTGTGTGCAAAGAGAAGGATGCTTGTGTCTTCATCATGCGGGCCGGTCGGTGTGTTTTCATGTGTCCTGTTTTGGAAATAGCTGAACTATTTTGGTTGAAATCTTCTCCAAGCCTGAAATAAGTGCATTTAAGGAAAAAAAAAATAAAAAAAAAATGCTTGAGGCGTTCCAGTAGTGTGGAAAATTTCAGCTGAAAAAGTTTGAAGTTTGACATATTTTTAGGCAAGGGAAAACAGGGTCCTACAATGTTACACAAGCCTAATAATAGTCAGGGCTCGTGGCTCCAGCCATAAGATAGGTGAGGCTCTGCAGAAGCTTGTTTTAAGCCCGCAGCCTGCACTGGAATAGGAAATAAGCTGCGTTGCTTTGTTCAGCACAAATGTCATGCTAGTTATGCATGTTTAACCTTTAATATACTTTAAATCTAAATTTAACCATGTGGAAAGAATCTCGGATGTCAAAAAAAAAATCTGCTGGCGAGGGAAAAATTTGGTATTCTCAGCCGGCACTAAATTACCCAGATGCGATTGCTAATGAGCTGAATCTCTTCTGTCCAAAAGGAATTTGCCCTTACAAAAATAGAAGAGAGCGACATAAAAGATGACAGTGGGAAAGAGCCAATAACAGATGATGACGCTGATCCCGAGGACCTGGAAGTGTTTTACCCGACACGTCAGTGGCAAGCTGTCCGTCCAGGTAACGTGCTGATGACTAATTGTAGTGTCCTTCTGAAACCTCCTCTGACACCACCAACAGCAGCCTTGCAGAAAAACTAAAAATACCTATTTGTTCCCATGACAATGTATTCTTTTGCTACTGTTCAGATGAAGAGGAACGGACCCAGTGACCCAATACAGAGAAAAGCCACCATCACCAAAACGGCTGGCAACAAGAGTGGCTGCTAAAGTGCTTTCAGTTCAGCAGAGCAGGTCGAGCGGGCTGCCAGTCACGTTGTAGGTGGTGACGTGTCTCGGTCACTGGCTCTAAAGCCCTTTCTCTCTTTGTGTGCTTGTCAAGACTCAGATTTTATAGCATTTGTTGGCACGCTGTACCTCAGGTCTGCTGCGCTCCAGTGTGGGCTGATGAAACGCTGCTCAGTGGCAGTCTGATTAAGAATTGTCACTGTAACACCACACAGCTTCTTAACAATGGGATTTCTGTTCCTTAGCTGAATGAACCACAGCTTTTATTCCTCAAATCTTAGCCTATGCATCCCACAAAAAAAATCTCTTCAGTTATTTTGAGTTGGTATATTTTATTAGACATTTATGGGACAACGTATATGAGAAGGCACCAACCGAGCAGGCTGCTTCACTGCAAAAACCTGTGCTGGGGGCAGGGCTCTGCAGGATAAGCCCATTCAAACACGGGGAAATGCACGAGTGCACACACTTTGGTGATTAGGATGATCAGTAAGTAAACTGTGTGGTTCTGGCCAAGGTGTTTAATCCACTTGTGCACTGATGTCCATGTGTGCACAGGTGTGATGCCATCGCACCTCAGAAGGATGGACTAAGTAGTAATTAATTTTTATGAAGTGCTCTGAATTTCTAAGAACTCTATTCAGTGTTCAGTATTATTATTGAAAGAATAAATATGGGATCCATTTATCTTGAAATTTCTGCCAGTTAGAGCAAGATTACCTTTCAAATGCAAGTCTTTCTGTAACAGAAATGTCTAGCAAAACCCCCTAAATTTCTCAAAGATGCACTGTACACTTAGATTTCATTTCTGTGCCATTATGTATGGAAGGCATGTGGTGTCCCTGCTCAGTATGCAGACTGGCAGATCCCTACCACCCTTGCTGAAGCAGAATATGGATATACTTGCAGTTATTATAAATGTCATTGCCGTTTTTGTTCAGAAGTACCTTCTCCATTGCTTGGGTGTTTTGTTCCATTTTATTTTTGTAGAAATTCCACATTAGGTATGTGCAGTAAAGGACTTATGGAAGCAGAGCATTTCTCAGCTGTAGGGAAAGAATTTCAATTACTGCTGTAAAAAGGCCTAAATGGTGGCCTGCTCGGGACAGATCTTCATTGCAGGTATGTGTGCAGGCTTTGGTCAGAAACAACAGGATAAAAGGAGTCTTCTCTGACGGCCTCCTGCCAGCCTATTTTTTGCCTGCTGCAGGTTTGGCTGAAGTGAAATCTTGTGGTGGCTGTGTGGCTGGTGTTGTTAGTACATGTGTTCCGCTCATTCTACAGAGGGATGCAGGTTGGCAGTGTGACCAGTCCAGCAGCTCTGCACATTTACTTGTTTCCTGATGTGATTTCTGTGCCCGTAGCTGCTGCCCTGCTGGCTGTTCCAACTGCTGTGTGCTCAGCACTGCCCAGGGGAGGCTGCAGCCAAAAACTCCAAGTCTGCTGTTCTCTGCCTGGCTCTGGGATGACTTCCTGCTGTCTTCCATTGGTATCCGTGTAGCGAACTGTGTCCTTCTTTTCCAGAGGGAGCAAATGTCACTCACACTCTGGATCTTCAATTTTAAGTAGTAGAAAGGAGATCAAGGTCCCGTTGCCCCTGTCACGTTCCTTTTTCATCTCATTCCTGTTCCGAGCTCAGTGCAGGGTTTTTTATGCTCATGTCCAGTCCCACGGATGCTCAAATTTTATACGTGTATTGCCAGTTCTATTCTGCTGCTTTTCTTGTTCCTGGTTGCTAATTGCGTCAAACCACATTTCCACCGAGACTGCAGCAGTGTCATCAACCTGTAACCTGTCAAATCTCTCCACGAAACTCAATCGTTATTGTATATGTAATGCTGCTTTGTACAGTTGTTCCCTCGCTGCCTAAAATGTGAGCTGGGTTTTGATCAGGTTCTACCTTGTGCTTTGTGCACGCTTCAAGCTGCTGGAGGGAGCTGGATGCAAACACAGAGAGACAGTTACCCGAAGAGCTCTGCCTCCTGCAATCGGGAAGCAGGGAGATCAGCTGTCTCCTCTGCCAGCAGGCCGGGCAGCTGACGAGCCGCAGAAGGTTGGTGAAACTTCACCAAGTCCTTTAACGCATTTATTAGGCATTGCTTCTTTTGCACGTGGTACTAAATAATACACCAGGCACTGCTAGGATAGACATAAAGGATACACGCACCTTCAAAAGTCTCCCGGCTCCTCCACGTGTTTTTTTGGTATCACCTAAGGAAATGATGAAGATGTCTGCAGGGCTTTTCTCTCTCCTTGTGGTTTGCATCTGTCAGAACCTGCAGGCTGCTTGGGTTTTAATGAATGGCATTGCAATGTTCTTGGAATGAATGCTCACACTGGTGATTGCATCATTTCCCATCTCAAGTTCCATCGCAGAGCAGTATTTTATTTTTGAAATGCTTCTTCTAATTTTTCTTTTCTGTTCTAACTGCGCTTTTACCAGATAATAGCGCCTTTATGAATTCAAAGCTCTCTGGAGAAACCTAGCAGAAGTGACCTGCTTTTGTTTCTTATATTGAGCTCTTCCAAGTGCGTGGAGATGAGTCTGTCAGCATGCAGGAGCACCCTATTGCTTTTCAAGGCGTTCTTTGTTGATTGGTGTAACCAAAACCTGATCCTTAGTCTTTGGGATGTCAGAGACAACTGGAAGCATTTGAATGGGGTCCTTGTTAAAGAAGTGTGTTTGTGTGGGTGGCCATGATGGAGAGTCTGCCCTTGAGATTATTACAGTCATGGCCATTCTGCTCTTCTGTGTCAAACTGATTGATTTTTTGGGCTCTTGTGTGTAAATGCATTTGTGTACCATGTTTCTATGTGGCCTCAGCACAAAATTCTAAAGCACATTAATACTTCATTTACAAAGCATTACCTGTTTTTGTCATTTGAGCACCTTGTTTCCTTCTTTGTTAAAGAGCTATTCCTTCTGATGGTTGAAAATTGGGTTGCTCTGATTATCTAATCACATCACCAACCAGCAGTTTTTCCACTTGACATTAGCATCAGAAGTTGCTCCTCAGGGAAGGCATTGCTGCAAAAAAATGTAACGGCAAACTCTGTAAAGAATCACTTTATTAGATACCCTAAATGCCAGGAAACCTAATGTGCAATTTTGAGTGGCCATGATGGTTTATACCAAAGGCTTCTCCAGTCCAATATCTCGTCCTGGCCATGGCAAGTGGAAGTGTTTGGGGCAGAGCAAGGGCAGTGGATGTGTGTAATGCTGTGCTTCCAGAAGCTGTCCCTGGCTCCAGGCCTGTGTGGAGCAGAGCTGAGGTCTTTCTGGGCTGGTTTCAGTGGTTTGCTGCTTTTCTGTTTCCTTCTTGCATTCACTACTACACGAGTTTTTGTTCTTAGCCAACCTTTTTCTTTGGCTGTTTCTCTCTGCTGAGATTCTAGACAGCTGTGTAAGTCTTTGAAGAGGCAGAAAAGGCAGCTATTTAATAGGAAGGAAAAAGGATTAACTGCCTTTGCCATAGCAGTGACCAACGAGGTGGGGAGCCTTGGTCCCATAGTGCAGCTGCAGATGGGCTCTGTCCAGCTCAGTGACAGCAGCACTTCTGCATTCCTCAGCATGGCAGGAGCTAGCTGGCAGCTTTCTGGCCTGTCAATTTAAAGTTGTGAATTAATGTGTCCAGTCTCCAAATCCAGATGGATCAAATGTGAGTCTCATCTGCTCCATAAATGAAAATATTTACAGTCTGCCTTGCATGCTTTCCATTTGAGAGCAGCAGCAATGGGACTTGGGGAAGTGTTCCTTTGGTGTAGAGTAACACCAAAATCTCGTGCTAGTGGCTGACGTGCAGCAGCACTGGATCTCTGTCAGGTTTGGAAGACAGGTGTTTGTATCTATGCTGATGGAGCATATGCTGCAGGAGCTGGGCTGGCCTTGGACCTTCAGCTGTTGTTAAACTTCTGACTTGCAGAGCTCCATGCTGCTACCTGCCATTACTCTGTAGCATCTGTACTGTGCAGAGTCATTTTCCTAAGTGCCTAATTATATTGCAGTTAAAAAATAAGGATCCATGACTGCTGCTGTTGATCAAACTACAAGAGAGAAGTTGATGTGAGCATGCTGTTGTTGCTGCTTCTGTGAAGATGAAACCATCTTAAGTTCAGCGGGGAGCTGATGATACATCACTTAGCATTTAAATATCCACGGCTGCAGCTTCCAAAGGTCCTCGGGCTGCTTTCTCTGTCAGTAGCTATCTTTACTGCTCATATTTGTTCCAGGTCTTCCTGTGTGTCATTTGCTGCACAAACAAAGTTTTATGCATACAGAAACATGGTTCTCAAAGAAAACATTCACACTGGGGAGGTAAGTTCAGAAGTTGCTTTGAAAGACTTGCTGAGATGCTATTGGAAAAAGAAAGACTCAGGAAGGGGAATAACTCAGTCCAGCTTTGTTGCTAGTCTTTCTTTCAAGAGAACTCAGCATCCAGATGAGCCAGCCCTACTGGAAGCTGGGCAGAGCTTATTAAAACTGGGAGGAGAAGGTGATGACAGGAGCAGGTTTATGCACGCAGAGCTGCCAAGTGCCCTGCCAGTCTCTGTCACTCTCCTCCCCGTCCAAAGGGACCCCTCTGGCTCAGGAGTCCTGTGCCAGACCTCCCCACAGCTTGGCTGGGTGTCAGGAGGTGGTGTCTGGCTGGATATCTTGCTTGTACTGCTCACCAGGCTGCCTGAGTCCTGCTAATTGCTGTGCTGAATTAATGAATCTGTCCAAATCTTTGGCTTTGGGGTGACCCAGACCTGTCTCAAGCAGTCGTGAGCAGGTCTCTGAAATGTCTGTGTCAGCCCTGGCAAGAAAGGGCTGGGAAAAAGTCAGTAAGCTGCAGGGGTATGCTTGTTTTAGCAGAGCTTGACATGCAGAAACCTCATTTTTACTGGATGAAATGCTTCTTCCCAGTTCTTTAAAATAAACAAAAATCAACATTTATATCTGATGTGGAGAAGGGAAGAAATCTCAACTGTAGGATTATTACCATCTGCTCTGGCCAGCAGCAAGCTTTGCTGCAGGCTGTTACAGCCAGTAGGAAAGACCAGGCAGTCCTGAGAGCAAATGCAAATATTCGGAGCCTGGAGTTAAGAGTTATGACCACTAGCAGCTCCCTCTGCCTTTTTATCCATCGCACCTCTTGCTCTTGACATCTTAGAAGTATCTCACGCCTGTTGTCCTGTTCCTTTCTGAATAACTCCGTGCTCTCTTCTCTTGGCTTCTTCATCCTAGTGTGGTTTCTGTGACTTCTCACCCTCACATTGCTGGATGGATGATCTCCTTAACACTGCCTTCCTTAGGAGTTCCTGCATAAATCTTCCTTGTGCTGGAAGATTTTCTGGCAAAGATGGCTGGGACTGAAGCTCCATGCACCACTTCTGGCTCTGGTGGGGTGCAGTGGAGTGCTGAGATGTAAAACCAAGCGAGTTCTTAGTGCTGCAAATGCTCACAGAGTGTGTTGATGGGAAGTCTGTGAAACCTGTGTTCAAGTAGGTAGTGTTTGAAGGATGCTAGCCCTTTGAACTTGAAAATAATGTCTAAAAAGCCTTTTTCAGCATGCTGTTAAGGTGCTGTTGTTGCTGCCAATGTGGTGATCACAGAATGATAGAATGGTTGGGTTGGGAGGGCTCTGACAGCCCCCTCACCCTCTGCCATGGGCTGGGTGACCACCGCTACCCAGGGCTGCATCCATGGCCTTGGGCACCTCCAGGGATGGAGCACCACAGCTCTCTGGGCAGCAGTGCCAGGGCTTCACTGCCCTCTGAGTAAAGGAACTTCCCCCTAACATCTAACAGAAATCTCTCCTAGTTTAAAGCTGCTCCCCCTTGTCCTATCACTGTCTCCTCACACAAAAAGTCATTGCTGGGAGTGTGGTCACCTTTGTCCTGTGTAACTGAAACACTCTCGAAACAACCACATTACTGTGTGCTGGGCATCAGGATGACTTTCTCCTGGAGACAGCTGAGGTGCAGAGCTGTTTTCTTTCACACTCTGAAGTGGGAAACCATAGCAAATGACAGAACTTTATAGACCAGTAACTGAACATGCACGTTAAGAAAAAAAGACTCTCATGTAAGTAAATGCTTCTCTTGTTTGACAGGTGTATCCATGGAGCTGTGGGTCTGTATTTCCCCCTAGGCACTGACCCAGCTCGGAGGATTTTCCCTGTGTTTCTCACCTGTGTCTCTGTGACCTGAGAATTTCTGCAGCCGTTGTTCTCAGCAGGACATCTGTGATGGTGTCAGCTTCAGAGAAATGAATTGGGAGCCCTTTTTTTTTTTCCCCCAAGTGCAGATAGAAGTTTTACAGTTTCTCTAGCGCAGCCAATAGTTCAGATATGGGCAGAGTTGAAAAGAGTACGTACTGATGTGTTTCCACATGAGACAAGCTGGTGACTCCCGCTGGCTGCTTGTGTGAGCCCATTCCCCCCACAGTGTGCCAGTGGTTAGTTTGGAGCAGTCGCAGTGTGAGTGATGGAGGTGTTGTAGAGTCAAGTGGCTTTTCTTGTGCAATGATAGGAAGCTAGGGTGCATTTTTTTCAAAATATTTTCAGAGTTAGCTTTGATGATACTCTGGCTGGCGTTATAAACATAGCATTAGTTAAAGGAGTAAGTGTATCAGCTGTGTGGTGGTGGATGTAGGCAGCAGGAATCATTCACATGGTTACATTTGCATTGTTTGGTGGGGATCTCCTTCCAGGCATATCTCTCATTCCTCTCATCTTTTTTCATCCAAGCTAGGGATGCTGTGAACTTGCGAGCTACAGAGGTACTTCAGTGTGTGCTGGGGGATGAGAAATGTCTTAGTCTAGTTTTAATGTGCAAGCACGCTGTATTTTCTGTAATAACGTTAATAACCTTCCTGTGGCTGTTTAGAAGGATGAACCTCATTAAAGAAGAGGTATTTAATAACAGACCTATTTTTATCACTGTCTTTATCTAACAGCCTGCCTATTTATTTCAAGCTTGTAACAGTGCTTTGGAAGAAAAGTGTTTTCCCTTCTGGAGAGCATGTTGAGAATGTATCCAGCCTTGGTGGTCCTGTATTTCCCATCTGAGATCTTCTCTCTTCTGTGACCAGAATGATCATTCCTGAACCCCTTTCTGAAGACAAAGATGTGGTTTGGGTCCCACCTGTGTGTTTGACAAGTTTGTGTTATCTTTTTCATAATTAGGAAGAAAATATTTTTTTCTATGATCCTACTCTGGTCATTCCTTCCTGTATGAGCACAAAGACCTCACTGATATTTATGCAAAGCTGATTTTAAGTAGTGAGCACAAAGATGTCTGCTGGGCGTGCAGCACACAGGGAAGTGGTCCCTGCAGAGCACAGTCACCCTGCTCCTCCACAGTTCCTGGCTCCAGTCGTTGCTCTTACCCAGATGTGGCTGCAGCCCTTGTTTTTAACATTTCCTATGTTTATATAGGGTCACAGGAGCAGCAGGTTCTCTTTTTCCACAAATCCTTCCCTGAGCCAGGTGCTCTGCCTCCTCCATTGTTACTGGAAAGCACCTTCCTCTTCCGAGGGAAAGGCTAAATATCCATCATGCTGTCATTGCCAACACATTTGGCAATGTGTTTTCTTTGCTCTCTGCCCTCTCTTCATTTCAGAATCTGCAGTGAATTTGTCTGGGGTATAAATTAAAAAGGGTATTTGATGTTTCTTGTGTTCTAGAAGCTTGTTTTGCATTTGTTCTTCCTTGAATGCATGCTGAAACCAATGTCTGCTTCACTGAAACAGCTTCCTTTAGCATCTCAAGGAAGATTCAGAGTTGAAAACGTATATATAACTGTACTCTCCAGCTCTGCTCTACCAGCACAAGCTCGGGAGAGAAATGTAATCTCCTTGGGTCTGTTTTGACGTTTTGTAGAACTAATTCCCATTTATTGCAAGAACTCTCATAAAACTGAATTCAAGTTTAATTTTTTATTATGTATTTACATTTTGGAAGGAGTAAGCGTGGTGGTGTTGGAAATTCTAATTAGAGATAGCATCTCTGATTCAAAATACCTTCCTTCAATTCGGAGATGCTTTTTTCTCTGTCCTGATTTTCTGCCTACTCCTTCAGACTGCAGGAAGTTTCGCTCGGGTCATTCACTTGCAACAGGATGTTATCTGAATACTGAATTAATGTATGCAGTCTGTCACTTGGTATTTCTTCTGTTCTTCTGCTGGAGATCTCCCAGGGTTGTAAAGACCGTGGAAGCAGCAATGGCAATAAGAGGAATGTGCCTATGATCCTGCAAAGTAAAAGAAAAAAATATTAGGCTGTGTGTCTGTGCCATCACTGCAGGGTGTGAATAAATAGATCTAACCAACAATTTACATTCTAACCCCAGACCAGGTTTTATTTTTAGAATTTATCACGCAGCCCACGTGAAGCCTTTCTATTTCTGTCTGATGGTATTTCCAAAAGCACCTCTTAAAATATCTTCAAGACCATATTTTAAGATACATTTACCTTTCGATATAATCTGCTTTGCTTATTTGAAACAAAGCCCACCTGTTCTTCATCTATGATATGATCACTGAATGTGCTAACCGGGTGCCTGCTAATTACTATTGTCTCACTGTTCTGCAGATGCTAACGTGCAGAAATCTGGTATCTTCAGTAATGAGAGCTGTAATAAGGTGGCAAGTTCTGAAAGGCTGATGCTTACAGACTCTGATATGAAGGTGGGAGGGGCGGCTGGTGAGGGGCTGCCCTTTTGAGGATGAAGAAGTGGGCTGTAAGGAATCTCTGCCCCGAGGAGAGTAACCCCCTGCTCCAGTGCGGGTTGTGGCCAAGCAGCTGGCAGGCAGCTTGACAGCAAGAGACCTGGAGTCCTGGTGGGCACAGGGTTGAACGTGAGCCAGCAAAGTGTCCTTGAGGCAAAGGTAGCCAACAGGCTCCTGGGCTGTGTGAGGAACTGCTGGAGGATCGAGGAGTTGAGCCTTGTCCTCCTGCCAACAGTGCCCAGGGACAGGAGAAGAAGTGGAAGGAAATAGAAGATATTATGTTAAAATATGGGAAAAATTGATTTACTGTGGGATGATTGAATGCTGGAGCAGGTTGTCTGCAGAGGTCATGTATTCTCCATCCTTAGGGATGATCAGAACTCAACTGGATGCAGTTCTGGGCAGCCTAGTTGATGTGTCCCTGCTTGAACAGGGCTAGGGCTGGGCAATCTTTCAGCCTCCACCAGCATGTGACTCTGTAGGACAGTACCCTTCTTACCACAGAAGATCTCATGGTGGGCTTCACAGAGAGCTGCAAATCCTGGTGGTGATGCTGGTTGTTCCTTCCTGAAATGTGGGCCGAAACCTGTATGGAAGAAACATGGGAAGATTTGCTGAGACCTCTGTGAGATGGGGCAGCATAAAGTGATGGCTGAGAAAATACCTGGGAGATGTGGATCTGAGCAGCGCTGGAGCCAGCTGCCTGAATCATAGAATGAAGGAGCCCCATGGACCAGAGTCTAGGCTGAAAGTTAAGGCAAGAAGCTTTTGGCTTTTCTCATCCTACGCCCTGTTTTATCATCTTCCTTCTTACTTTGTTCTCCTCAACTACTCTTTTCCAAAACTTTGGCTCGCATTCTGGAGTGAATGAGCCTGTCCTGCAACGTGAGCAGAGCGAGGCTGCAGGCAGAGGACAGCTCTTACCTCACCCTGCCTGTGTTTGCTGGCAGGAGGGGAGGAGGAAAAGCCGAGGCTCTTCCAAGTCCAGCTGTGTCTGTGAAAGGTGTTAATACAGCTGCTCTGCGGGGAGCCAGTGTGTACCCTCCCCTTTGTTTGCTACAACACAACTCCTCAGGTTAGGTCAAACACTGTTTCCTCTGTTCAGTCTCTTCTATACTTGATAGACTGATTTATGGTGCGGTTTTGTGGGTGTTTGTTTTCTTTTTAACTTGAATTGGACTAGAGATGGTTTACCTGATTTCTTTTGGCTGCTCTGCAGTACAGGTGATGCAGACAGCAGCTAGATGATAGCATCTTTTTTTCTCAAGCATCCATCCACAACCCAAGGCACT
Source organism: Perdix hodgsoniae (assembly GCA_035772895.1). NCBI lineage: Eukaryota > Metazoa > Chordata > Aves > Galliformes > Phasianidae > Perdix > Perdix hodgsoniae. Next base: position 421,958 of record JAPSGF010000149.1, read on the forward strand.
GCCACGTACAGCCTGAGTGCAGAGGTGATTTTTCTCTCAGACTGGAGAGCGCTACACAAACAGATAAAAACAAGACTCTCCGTGAAGACCACATTGAGGACACTGCGTTCAAGATCTATAAGCTGGATGTGAAGTCCACTGAGAGGCACATCTCAGAGGTAGAGGAGCTGAGGACCCTCACACAAAGCTGTAGGCACCTCCCTACAACAGCTGCTGTTCTCTGAGTTGGTCCTGCCTATGAAGGAGGGAGAAAAGGACATTTCTGCTGCATTGTGGTTAGCACAGTGGAGCCAGAACATGAGAAAGTGGTCTGTACTCACCTGTGTGTCATGTGGGCACTGCTGTTTTTATAGTTTATCCCTCTGCACCCTACCAACTCTTCATACTGAGTGGAGACGTGCATACTGGGGGGACAAGTTAACCCCAACCATTAGCTTGTCAGGTTTCAGGCAGGATTTGCAACACTGGCAGCTGGGGAGAAATACTGTTATTAAGTGTAACACAGCACCTTGGATACAGAAAGCATGGGGAGATGGTAAATACAGATTTCTATAACGTCGCTTTATAGTGTCACTCTTCAGAATACATTAAGACTTAGTTGCAGCGATTCCTGCAGCTCCTTCTAGTTGAATCAGTAAATTCTGCTCATTAGCTCCACTGCTTGTTTTGACCTAGTGGTGTTTAAAGAAAGAAAGTATCAGAGGCACAGGAGCACCTCAGTTACTTTCTTTACCAACTGTATTTTTTCAGTGTCAATCCAGCAGCTGTTAGGTTTGCTGCTGACGCCCCAGTCAGGCAGTGCTTGTCTGGGAGGATGGGCCTGAAACATGGAGCATTGTGAGTTGTGAGCACAGAGGCCTTTGGTGCCAGCATTTCTGCCTTAATCCCTACAGCTTCCTGTAGGGACTGTGCAGGAACTGGAAAAGAGCTGAAATGAGGAGGGACGTGACTGTCATCTTGGAGTGAGCCTGGGTGCCTTTTCATCCCACCTTGACGTTGTTTCAGCACGTAAACAGAGTCTTGGACAGGTTTAGGATGTCTGTAAGTGGAGAAGAGTTCCTAGGAACTTCCTGAAGTACAAAAGGCAGTAGCTGAAGCTGCTGGCTCAGAGTCGCTCGCTGTCACCTCTCTGTGGGTATTGCCACTCGTTTGTTGTTGGGAGCTCATTGTGTTGGTGTTGAGAACAGCACAGGTGTTTTTCAAGTGTTGCTCAGTCTACAGATGAAATCATGCCTATTTCTCCAGTTTTCTATCAGACACAAATCACAGCAGTGCTGTGTTTATGTACCTTTACTCCTGTGCTCAGCACTTAGCTGTCCAGGGTGGAAAAAAATGAGTTCAATTCCAACTTTGTGATAATTTATTATGTTCCTTGCATTTAAGGACAAAATTTAAGTTGCCAAAAGCAGATGTTTGCTTGCTCCTTTTTTAGCTCTCGAAGTACTTTCTGTGTGCTTGATTGATGGACGTCCCTGTTACGTTAATAGCTGGGCTTTGCAGAAAGCTGTTATTACCAGGAGAATTTGGTGTGGGTTTCAGTTTTTCTTCTTGCATTGAAAATCCATTATTAATGTCTTTTTAAGAAAAAGGTCTTCAACTTAGGCATTTTGCTTTGCTTTCTCAGACTCTTTTGCAACTGTCTTCTCTTAGACACTTAAAAAAAAAAATCAATGTTACAAGTGTTCTTTATATTTTACCGTGTGGTTGAGGGTTCCTGCTTCTTGCTATTGATTTCTAATTTTGTTGCAGGACATTTGGGTGCACACAAATTGCCGTGTGACAGATTACTTTATACATGTCTTCCCAGTCATCTCTGAGTTGGCTTTTTGCAGGCTTCATGATGCTGCTGAGCCTGCTGCTTGGCTGGAGAGCTTTACCTGCTGGTAGCATGCGAGTGCAGTCTTGGAGTAGTGAACCTCTGAATGTGACCATCTGCCTCAGGTTTTGCCATTGGGTTTGGTTTTGTGCTGAGCACGGAGGTGTGTTTGTGTGGTCTTGTGTTGCCATTACAGAACTGTTCTCCTGTTGCTCCTTGGGCAGCTTAATGTTGTGCATTGTGGGAGCCTAAAGAATGTAACACTTGGGTTTGGGATGATAAGGCTGCATCTCCAGCTCTTTGGATCGATGCTGGTGTGAATCCTTTGGATCAGCTCTGCTGACAGCCCTTGGCGTTTTAGAGGTGCAAAGTCCAAGACTTGCTGAAATAGCATGGAAACACAAGGACATCTGGAGCTCCTGTAGAACCAGATTTGCAGATAGAGGCACCTGGAATGTAGCAGCACTTAGGGAGTGTGGGCATATCTGCTGGGAGAGCCTGAAGGGACTGAAGGAGGGCGGGTGGAATGGCACATGTTCGTGCAACCTCGAACAAAGCAGGATGCTGAGCAGTCCTGCTCCAGAGCTCCCCAGGCACTTGTGGATGTCCCAGGACCTCAGTGCTTCAGCAGCACAGGCTGCATGTCTGCCTGGTGGTTTGGTTACAGAGATGTGCAGTATGTAGGAGGCATGGGTTTGCAGTAAATTGCTGCTGAATTGACTGGAGTGTTTGCTCATCAAGCTTATCTTCAATAAGGTTCAAGTCCTGCACTTCACAGAGACCAGTTTTAGCTCCTAAGGAATTAAGTTGTAATTTATCCCTCTGTGCTGGGAGCCAGAGGAAAAAGATGGCAGTGGCACAGCAGCCACATCTCCAGAGGAACATCACAGGGTGCGTGTGTTTCAGAGCTGCTCACAGAGGACACCGTCAGCCTGACACCTTCCTGGTGATGAAGGCGTGCTGGAGCTGGCAGGCAGGAGGGGCCAGCATGCATAACTATGGGCAGGCTTCGACCTTGCCGCTGGAACTTACTTAACGATTCTGTTGATGTTCTGGAAACGAAAATATAATTCAGGCCACCTTCTCCTCCAAGCTGACCCTGAGAATCTGTGAGGAGAACTACTGAATAATTAGGGTCCTTTTTTTTCTTTTCCCCCTCCTCTTTTCACCAGAGTTACTGCTTGGTGTTGAACCACACTGTAAAGTGTCATTAGTTTCCTTGAACTTATTGGTCCAAGTGTACTTTGCATTAATATAATTACGTAAATTGCAGTCTCATTAATCACAGCATGTTCTGTAGTGCATCACTGTCTCGCCTTATTTTGCAGATGCTCTTGCTGGTAGGAGCCCCCGTAACCCCCAGCCAGGGGATAAAGGCAGTGGCTGTGATGCTTCCCCTGTGCTCTGTTTTTACATCCTGCTTTGTGTTTGTGTGCTTTTACCCCTGAGACCCAAGAGCATCTGCCAGCTGTGCCATGGCTATGGAGGAGGGCAGCCGGGATGCAGGTAGGTTCCTTACAGGGAACTTAAGCTGTGCCAGTCACATCGTTGCCTGCTGCTGTGTCCTGGGACCACAGCAGTGCCAGCACACCGGAGTCCAGGCTGCTTGCAGAGCTTCTGTGCTGTGCCCAGGACCCAGAACCTGGGTTCTCACCTGGGGAAGTGCTGCAGGACACTCAGCTCTGCTGCAGCTCTGTCTCCATGACAGAGCTCTCAGCCTTCCTGGCAATGTAAATTCTCCTGGCTGCATGCTAAAATTACACTGAGTTATTGATTTATCTTTGAGAGGATTTCCTTCCCAGGGGATGTTTCTGGCCATCGTAATGATTTAGCTTTTCTGCGAGCACAGAATCTGTAGCAGAGCTGAGCTGTCCTCCTGCCTGTCAGCCTGCAGCCTCAGATCACACTCCTGCAAATGAAAGGGTATTTTGTCTTTTCACTGAGGAAGCTGCAGGTCTCACATGATCTTTTTTGCCTTGGCCCCAACTTTATTATCTTGGACTTGTTGCAAATGCAGCTCAGAGGCTGGTGGATGGAAAGCATGAAACTGTGACTTGTGTGAGCATGTTAACTATTTCAGAAAGCTCCAGTTTGGTGCTGAAGGGGAAAGGCACAGGCCAGGACGTCAAGGGCAGCTTGCAGGGATAGTGTCTGTTGGAGTGGGAGCAGCCTTGCTCAAACAAAGGGGGCATGTTCCAGGGCTGGCTTACTAGAATATATTAAGGCTCTTGCAGTTTTTATCACTGAGCGGCTGCATTGTGACAGATGCCAAAGATATCAGCAGGGGTATGATGGGAGCAGGATCGTGCAAATGTTTTTTTTCCTCTGAAGATACAGGTTATGGCCCCTCTTCTTCTCTTTCTGCTGACTCACGGAGCATCTCCCAAAATCAGGCCAGGCAATTTCCATTTTAACTTCCTCCTTGAGCAGCTGAGGAGACAAAGCCAATTCTCTACCACTAGCCCTGAAGTTGTCTGCTAGCTATCTGTGATTACAGCAGATCAAACCATCAGAAGACCCTTCAGGAAGTGTTTTACATAATGTATATAGAAGTGAAAGGACAGCACTTTTGTCTTTGGGTGTCTGAAGTGCGTTCCTGTGGGTTCCCATATCTAATCCTCTTGTGGGTTTGGACCTGATTTCTGCTATTGGAGTGCACTGCACACTGGCCAAAGTGTGAGGCCGCTGAAGTGCATGTTGTTTAAACCCCCCCTCAAAACCCAGCATCTCCCAGTGAGGCCCAGGAAGAATGTCTATTTATTTTCCTGTGAACTTTCTTTCTCAGTGATCTATCTGTAAGATAAAACAAGTCCTTAGTGCCTGTCTTAAATACTGCAGTGTTGACAAGTTCTCTTGACAAAAATTAGGCTAATGTCCCTTACGACTGCATTAGCTGTAGAAATGAGGCTTTAAATTGAAGCTTAGGAAAGCACTATACCAACACGCTCTCCAAGGCATCTTCTTATTCCAGCTTTTATTATTCAAATTCATTCTCACTATGGCTTGGCAGCAGAGCTGGCAGACATTGCACTTGATATGTTCTGCTCGTCACAGCCAGGCACTTCGGATCAGGCACCTTCCAGTACTTAACAGGGGAAATGTCCAACTGTCTGCAGACCTGCGCTCTCTTGGCTCTGGTGGATGCTGTAGGCCTGGTGGAAGTGGTGCTGTGCTGTACTGTGACTGTGCCGTGCAGCATGAGGTGGGCCAGCTGACACACATCTCGTGGAGATGCAATCCCAGGCATTAAGCAGTGCGCTCTGCCAGCAGTACAGCACGTCCTGAAATGCTCCCAAGGAAAGCTGGAGCCATGCAGAGGAAAGATTTTTCCTCTGTGGTTTGTGTCTGTCTTTTCAGTTTCAGCTTTGAGTGCTTTGTTTACACAGAAGGTGAACACAGGAACAGACACCACTTAAAGTTGGTCATGAAGACCCCTGCTCAAACTTCCCAGCCTTCCCTTGGAAAACATGGTGGGTTTCTTTTATTGGTTTGTCTTTGCCCCTGCTCCTCTCCCTGAATCTTACACTTCAGCTTCTTGTTTCGTATCACAGATTCGGCATGGCCTGGCTCAGGCCCCTGCTTCTCACACCAGTGCTGGTCCTGCTGGATTGTTCCTGCCAAGAGTGGGTGCCAGTGGTCTGCTTGGCCACAGCCCTGGTTGTCCTGCAGTGTGTGTTGGCTGTGCTGCAGCAAGCTGTGGAGTCATGGGGTGCTGTCAATATACCATGGCTTACACCTTGTCTGAGGTGCACAGCGTCATCTGCTTAGAGATGGGGTGGATGCTCTGTCCCTGGGTTCACTCAGAGTCAGGCTGGACGAGGCTCTGAGCGACCTGATTAGTTGGAGATGTCTCTGTTCACTGCAGGGGACTTGGACTAAATGACCTTCAAAGGTCCTTTCCAACTCAAACAGTTGTATGATTTTAAGGGAGGAACTGCTCCCTTCCATGCATTGCCAGATTGTTTCAGGGCAGTTTTCTGTGCGTGGTCACCTCGGTGCTCTCCAGAGAGAGAAAGAGAAGCTCTTTGAGAGTGACTTTTCCCTCTCTCGGGCAGATAATGAAGACAACCATGGTTGATGTTTTGGAGGTGCTGACGTCTTTCACAGTAAAGAAGCCGATGGTGCCTGACTCAGAAAAAAATATCTACCAGATTCCTAAATTAGGCAGGATAAATATCTTTTTTTTTTACTTTCTTCTGTAGATTCTCAGTTCTCCTGGTCATCCCCATTGTCCTCCTCTGCCCACGTTCTGCGTTCTTCTCTGAATGTAGATAAGTGTGCAGTATCCCAGATGGGCTTCCAAGTATAACAAATACACCTGTGGGATGACAGTTATTTAACAGGTTGCAGTGACATTATGAAGTAGTTTAGGAATAAATAACATAGTGAGCTGGCAAGGGTTTATGACTGGCTTTTGTAAATAACAGGTCTGCTTGATGTTGACTTGGTGACATGGTGAGACACAGGTCAGCACAGTGCCCATGGAACTGGAGAGCCAAAATGAACCCACTGTGGCTGGGACCTCTGATCCCTGCTTTCTTCTTGCTGCTCAGAGCTCTGGAGTAAACTGCTCTCCATACTGCTGCAGTTCACAGAATCAAGCCTGCTATGAGTACAGAAAATGAATTAAGTGCTTTGTATTGAATTGGTGAGGCACATGCATCATGCTGTAACCAGGGGTGTGGGGTAGTGCGTAAGAAATGGCTGGCTCAAAGCTGGGGATAAGGTTCTGCGTATAAAGCAAGACCATATGTTTTTGCCAGCATGCTTCCTTCATGCTATTACTTTTTTTTCCTTTCTTTTTTCCTGGTGTATTATCTGCTGTCATAGTGCGAACGAGAGAATCCTTTGCAGAATGGGAGGTGGAAGGGCAGAAGCACTTGTTGCAAGGAGCTCTTTGCCATTCGAAGCTTTTCTATGTTGGCAGCAGCAGATCCATCAACAGATGCTACAGCAGTGCCTCCCATCAGAGAGGCACCATATGTCCTCCCTGAGCACTCCCAGCACTCCTTACCCGAGAGCCTTCCTCGCTAGCTTCCGCCCTCGCTGCCATCGCTCTCTATCTGAGCATCCCATGAAGTGGCAGACGCGCCGTTCCCTGCCCCACGCCTGCCTGCCAGCTCTTGTCCTCTGCAGTAATTCCTGCTGCAAGGTGTTTGAGTTTTGATGGCTTTTTGGGCTGGCAGCTGGCTCGTTTTGCTCTCCTGGCCAAGGCAGCAGGTGGGTTTGGCAGGAGCCGCAGCCCAGTGCTTGTGGGGCACAGCAGGCCTGAATAACCCAACTCTCGGCGCGTGCTTACAATTCAGAGAGCACAAATACTGGTGCAGTGGGAGAGCGCTGGCTCAGCTTAAATTGGCAGTCATGAGCAGCGGTCCAGCCGAGTGTCCAAATGTAACTGATGCTTTCACATGTCTGACCAAGTATTACCTATTGGAAAGCACCTTCCTTGCAAGCCTTTGTTCTTCTTTAGCTGCAGATTGATTCACAGAGGGAGGGATTGGATTCTGAAGAAATGTTAAAAACATTTTCATTATATATGGTGAGGGAAACAAATTACAGAGAAGACCTCTCTGCACTGAAAGAAAGGAGGGGAGCTTTGCAACCTTTTTCAAATGAACATGCTTTTGAGCGGTAGGCCTGACGGATGGTGTTTAAAGACATCATCATTGCTGCAGCAAGCAAGCTGTTGACATTAAAATCATATGATGCAAGAAAGATTAAGATCTCCCAGGGTTTGCTGTGGGCACTCACCCCCCCATAACCCTGGCTTCATGGAGCCCTGAGCACTCCAAATCCGTGCAGTGGACTCCGTGGCATCAGCCACAGTAAGGCAGCATCCCTGTAAGCACCAGTAAGTGAATTCTGACTTGCTATATGAGAAACTGCAATAGAAAAAGGCTTTTTTTTCTGTGCCCTGAGGAGTGTGACTCAGGCTCAGCAGAAAGCAAGGTTTTTCTTTTGGGACACAAAAGGATGCCTGGGCAAGAGCAGGGATGGTGGAGCTTTGGGATGTGTCAGTGGAGTTCTGGGGGTTTCCTGAGGGTGGCTTTGCTCCCAGCAACAGCACTGGGAATTGATCTGGGAACAGATTCAGATGGCTCTGTCCCTGCTCAGAGTGGAGCAAAATCAATGCTGGAGAAGGTTTTGTATTTAGACATCACCATTTTGACAGGCAGAATAACAGGGTGTTTATTAGTGTAGCTTGGAGTATTATTGAAAGGATTTGTCAGATAAATGGACCAACTAAGTCTTTTATGTGAAACATCCTTGTTGATTTTTTTTTTTTGTTGGTGGTGGTTTGGTGTGTTTTTGTTTGTTTTTTTTTTAACTGTTTCTTCAGCCTCTTGATAATTCATCAGTTTCAGCCATTCCTGGAAGATGCAGTAAGAGTTGGTGCTGAGAGCTGCTAAGTGCCCCACTTCCAACAGTCTGTGGGGTATCGATGCCCCGGACGTTGTATGAATCCTACATTTGCCCAATTTAGAAGAATTTAGCAATTTAGTTTTATTCATCTTTAGTAAGAAGAGGCTGAATATCTGAGACTTGTGAGTTTTGTAGCCTTATTCTGCAGTAATGTGAGCTCATAGCAATGGTTGTGAGAAATGGTTATTTGCTGCTTGCACGTGCCATAAGGACAAAGCTCTTCTGTCGTGGTTTCCTCTGTAATCCCAGCAAGTGATGTCTCTATGTCCTTGTAGGTACTTTGCACAGTGGGTTCTTTGTTCGTACTGAGGTCTCCCAGGTGCAATAATAATACAAAATAATGGTGATAAGAGCAGCTTGACACTGCTTGTGAGGACTTGATGTTTGCAGACAGAGGCAGCCCATCAGCTGTCCAGGCAGCCCTGGAAGGGATGCGACTCCTGCAGATGCCACAAGCACTTCTTAAAGAAATAGGTTGTGAGTATTGTAGGCATGCAGTAATTATAAAAGGGAGTTTTCTCTCTCTTTAATTACAGCAGGTACTAGAGCCCCTGCTGTCACTGACTGTGCGGAGCTGAGAGTCATGGAAGGATGGGCAGTGAGTAGGACAGGGCTTCACAAAGGCTTCAACAGGCTGTCACTTCCCAGAAGAGCAGAATTACTGGAAATAAGAAATGCACACACACTGGCTGTGGTACCTGCATAGAGCGTTTGGTCCAGCATCACAGAATCTCATGCTTAAAGGTGAGCATGAGAGCTGGAGCAGGAGCTTCCTCACTGCCTGTGCTGTAAATGAGGGGCAGTGAAAGATGCCTGGGATGGCTTTTGTGGAGAGCTTTGGGGGGCTGGGGGCTGATGCTGCTGAACTTTCCCCCCAGGAGGTGACCTGTATTGTATTAATTTCCTTTTCAGGTGGCACTGAACTGGGAGGACCTGTGAGTGCTGGGCAGCAAACTAATGTAAAAGGCCTCAAGTAGAAAAAGTGAAGGGCAGAAAATAGCAAAATGAGATTCAGGCTCTGTGCTTTCTCTTCCCATCAGTAATCCATCTCTTCTTGACCTGTGCCTGCTACACATCTTCTTTTCCTTTTGTATGTAAAAATGTTCTGTTTTGAAATAACAAGCAGCCCAAGCAGTGCTATGACTCAGCCTTAAGAAAGCCCTGGCTGCCTCCATGCTCACCACTGCTAACCAGTGAGTCTGGAACTGAAGTGTGCTCCAAACCACTCCAGAATAAGGCTTCCTCTGCTTTTCTTTGAGCTATAACACTCAGCCTGGGAAGCAGGCTGACAGCACCGTGCTCACGGGCCTGCTCATGTGAAACCCCACCTGCTCAGCAGGCAGAGCATGCAGCAGGGCACGCAGCTGGGATGTGCAGGACACTGTCATTGCATTGCCTGGGCAGAGCTGTCTCCAGCTGCTGCCTGAGCTCTGTCCCCTTTCCTCTGCACCAAAGAGGCTGTGGTGGTTTCTGACCCAAGCTGCAGTGGGGCTGGTCAGTGCCCACGGGCTGATCCTGGCACTACTTGCTGCTGGCTGCTTACAGCACTTCAGAGCTTCAGAGGCCGCCAGCATTCCCCAGCATCTCCTCCATACCTGCCATGGTGCTGGTGGCTCCTGGACCGCAGTGGAGCGGAGCTGTTCTGCTTCTGAGGATTTGTCTCCTTGTGCTTTTTAATCATTATTTTTAAAGGAGGGGATGTAGGATTATCAGATAACTTCCCAGGGATGCTCTGCCAGCTTTGTGCAGCCTTATTATTTTCAAAATTGCAGCAGTGCCGGTTTGCTTTGCTGGGAACGTTCAGGCATCGATTTGTGGATTCTTTTGTTGCCTATATCAGAAAGTCCCATCCCCTCACTCCTCTGCACTGAAAGAAACAAAGAGCAAAGAAAGGTAGATGCTATGTGGCAGTCTCTGAGACACCACGGAGATTTCTATGAGCTGCAGAGCCAGTCACTGACTTGGTTTGTTTTCATACACACTCTTTTCTTCTTTTTTTCCCCAGTGGTAAATGAGGATACTTACTTAGGAAGAGATCAGGCAGAAGGGAGGAGTGGGGCCAGGGGCTGCTTGGGATGCTGAGCGCCCTGCTCCTGGTGCAGAAGCCATCCCAGAGCAGCTGCCTGCTGCAGGAATGGAGTGGAGCTGCTACTGCTGGGCAGGTCCATGGAACACTGCTCTGGTGGAGGTGGGGAAGCTCAGGGACAGGTTACAGATTGCTCTGTGAGGTTTATTTGTATACATGTGCTGCAGAACTTCCCCTGTTATTTGTCATGCCTGCTTTTTGTTGTTTGAGTCTGGCTGTCCTTGTCCCTGTGCAGAGGTGCAAAACCAGAGGCCAGCCATGGCCAGCCCCATACGGAGCAGTGCCCTGAAAAGGAGCTGGGCAAGAATGCACCCTTCTTGCTCAGCGAGGACATGCAGCTGGCATTTTATCCTTGTCTAGGAACAGAGCGATGAGCTTACCTGTGTCTTGTTATGTGACAGATCTCCTGCACAGCAGCCCTCTGCTTTCAGTTACTCTGCATTTACTGTGCCTGATTCTTCCCCTAGCAGCATATGCGATGAAAGTGTGTTATGTTTTCCATTTGTTTATTTGCTTATAGTCTTGTTTTCAGCCCCTGCAGAACTCGATACAGGTACAGAGCTTCGGAAACGTACACATAACAGAATAATAGATAACTGTGATTTGGTTACAAGGCAATAATTTAAGCCGACAGGTTTAGCTGATAGCATAAAACACACAAGAGAAATAAGATCAGTTTATAAATGTCAGCAGAACCCCTGAGAGTGAGTTGCTGTCTTGAAGCAGACTCTGGTGTGGTTACTCCATCTAATATATTATAAGGAGAAATAAACAGATGTCTGAAAAAAAACCTGGCTGACCAAGATTAAAAGAGTAGGGCTATAAATTAAATCCTTCCTCGGTGTCACTTTAAGCAACTTTCAAGACAGACAGGACACATCCGTGTGTGACAAATGCTGATGCGTCGCTAAGAGCTCGGGGACCCAGCACACAGCCAGCAAGTTGGCACCCAGCTCCTGCCTGGCACTCCTTGGTACGGGGCCGGAGGGGGCTTCTCTGTGTTGGTGATCCCTGGACAAGTGGAGCAGGCCCAAGCCATGCGGCTGGGCTTTGTGTGAGGTGTGCAGGACACAGGTGGGACGTGGGGGAGAGTTGGCTGGGTTCCTCCCTCGGCAGGTCTGGCCTTTTCTGCACACCCAGAGCGGGGTGTTTGCAGTGTGAGCAACCACTCACTGGGTGGGTGAATCCGAGCGGAGGTGTTGATCACGTGGAAAGCCTTCCTTCCCTGTGTGGGGGAGCAGGCATGGGATGGGACAAGGGGTAGAGCTGGAGGAATTTGAGGTTGCTGGAAGGTGAGGCACAGCGTGGTTCCATGTGTGTGTGTGACACACACCTGTTTGAGCAAGCTTTTCTGTTTCAGCGGCATCAAGGAGAAAAAAAGGGCAGAAAATCACTTACACATAAAGTTGTTACTATTTTTAATTGAGCTTTGGTTCCCAAATGCAACTTAATACAAACAATAAGTAAAAATGAATTCCTCTAGGAAAAAAAAAGCTATTAAGAATATGATTCTGTATCAACAGAACGTTAAGCTGTGTAATTGCTTACATATGTATAGCTCCTGTGCGTGCTGCTGGTTGTTGAATAGTATCAAATTATAGGAATCAAAGAGAATCAACTATTTTTGAGGGAAATGTCTAGGAGCTGCACGCTGAAATGAGATTAACGTGCAGGGTTTCCAGCTTGCTCATTTAAATCAGCAGTTTTAATCACATTGTTGAAGTCAGCCCACCCTGAAACATGCTTTGTGAATAATCCTCAGAAATATCCCAAACTAAACAAGGCTGCAGCCCTCACCCTGCCTCAAACATCTGGAATATTTTAAGTGACTGCACAGATCTTCTTACTGAAAGCAGAGTTGTCTTTCTTGGTTTATTTAATAAGGCAATATGTTTGTCCTGCTGTTGCATGAACCCATGCTGTGTGCACAGTGGCAAGAAGAAACTCCTGCAGCAATAAATGCCGTTTAAATACATCAGAGCTGAGATTTCTGCTCTGGGCTTTGGACAGTCTTAGTCAAATCTCGTTTAGGACAGTGGAAAGAAGCAGAAGTAGAAATGTTTGTGTCTTCTCTGATGGCAACATCGTTAATTCAGTCGTGCTGGGTTTGTGAGCTCGTGCACGTTGGGGTTCAGATTCTCTTTTATTTACTGCTTGCTCAAAATAGAAACTGGGAGAACTGGACACATGGGAGTCAGGCAGCCCTACTGGAGGCTGCTCCATTGCTTTGCCTTTTTATGTTTCTTTTAAGTAAAGCCCATCAGCCTTGTTCCTCTCCCCTGGCAACAGCGTGAACTAATGTGGCCAGATGCACCAGCAACATGAAAGCCAGAATACACTGTACTGTTGTAAGAGGGACATTTATTTCTGGCTGCATTTGACAAATCAGGGACTGCTTGAGCAGGTGCTGCGGTTGCAGCCTGGGCTGCCTGAGTGCTTTTTGACCCGGAGAGGAGAGCTGCTCACCTGCTGGTGGGAAGGACCCGGCTTTTCCCTCACTGTCTCCTTGGCTAAGTGGTGGTCATGTCCTCGAAGGAGGAAGGCATCCTGCATATTCAACACGTAATGCCATTTAATACATCTTTCTCTTGCCAGCAGTCCCTTGCCTCGATGCCTCTTGTAACACAGAGTAGGAGCAGCCCTTACAGCTCCTTGTCAGCCATCACAGCCCGGCTGCGTGGGGAACACTCAGCTTTCACAGCACATTTCTGCACAGCTGACCTCTGGGAAGTGGACAGGCGCTCCTCTCTTGGCAGAGGCTCCCGTGTAGAACAGGTCAAGGAGCGGTGGAGTGGTTGGGCTACGAGGCTCTCCTGTGGGCTGTGTGCCATCTGCACCTGTGTGCAGGGGAGGCCAAATGGCCTGGGCTCACGTAGTTAACACGGGTAATCACGTCAGTCCCTTTGTGTACCAAACCAAGGCAACGTCAAAAGGATGTGGTAGAGAGAGATGCCCTCAGAAAGAGACGTCAGAAATGCACTCAGAAATCCTCCAAACTGGATTTCCCTGGGTTTTGTGAGTGTGTTTGTACCTGCTGCATGGCTTTAGGCTTTGAAATGTTTTTGTCTGAATTGTGACAAACGTTACAGTCTTATAAGTAGGAGGCGCTGCATCCTTTGATCAGTGAAATGTCTCTTTGGTCTTCAACAGGCGGGATCAATCTGCTGATTCCCTAGATTAGAGGATTTTATGTATGAGAACATGCATTTGTTGTACAAAATAATTATCCTTGTCTTCACTTCCCTTTGATAGGAGACACTACCTGTCTCGTACATGCTGAGTTGTTTTATTCTAGACATCATCTTAGGAAACAAAGGAAAGACAAGGAGGAAATCCGTGTAGAGAAGCCAGTGAGCAGCTGTATGTGTGCTTCTGTGTGCTTCTGGGTATGTGCAGCTGACATCTCCATGTTCCTTCAGCTGTGATCCTGTTTTCTTAAGTAGGCAAACTTCTTCCATTAAATGGAGGGGAAACAAAATGAAGAGGAAGCAGCCAAACATTGCTCTCTTTCCATCCCTGTGCAACAGGTGGCCATCATGATGTGTTTGTGCTGAATTGTGACCAAGAAAAATACTCTGAATTTCCCATCTTTTGTGCATTTAAAAGCAAAGCTTAATGTATTCCTTGTATTTTTGTTGGCAGGTAGCAGTGATCAGTTATTCCTTTTAATACAATATTTCCAAACCAACACAACCTCACATCGGTGCACTTGATATTCAGCGCACCAGGCTGTACTCAGATGTGTGCTTTGATTTCATTTTGGCAGCTGCGTTTTATTCAGCAGTCTATTCCCCTTTCCCCAAACAGTCTCAGAATTCACTCCTGATGTAGGTTTTTTAATGCTTGCTTAGTAACTGGCATGTAAGGTCAGTGTGGCATTTCTGCAGGGTTGAATCAGCACCTGTGTCACAAGGCTGTTGCAGGAGGGTTGAGTGCTCAGCAGTGAGCAACTCGCAGTGCAGAGTGGGGGTTTCTGCATGGCTCTTTGGGGCGGGAGCATTTGACTTCAGCCCTTTGTATACAAACCTGCAGTAGTGCACGTGGCCTAAAATAACCTCACTTTTGTTTATAGGTCAAGCTGTTCCTGCAGGGTCACACGTTCGGTTAAATCTGCAGACAGGAGAGAGAGAAGCCCGGCTTCCAGACAGTGAAGGTGGGAAAAGAGACACAAGAGAAGAGAGAAAAAGAAAAAGGTACAGTGACACAAAGCTCCTGTCTTGCTGCACAGATCTGGACGAATTGTGGTTTCATGTCTTTTATTAGCAGCCAGGATCCCTGGTGCACTCAATTGCTGTCTCTGCTGGAAACGTAATTGCTGGTTTAAGGGTTCAGCAGTGCTGAAAACTGGCCCCCATCCTTTGTGTTTCCTTTGGAAGATGGGTAGAAGTGCTGAGTGTGCATATACAGACACGTATTTGTGTCTTCCTGTGCCACGATGAGGAGTGGCTGAGGGAGCTGGGATTGTTAGTCTGGAGAAGAGGAGGCTCAGGGGAGGTGTTACTGCTCTCTACAGCTTCCTGAAAGGAGGTTTTGATGAGCTGTGGTGAGCCTCTTCTCCCCTGTAACAGCAATAGGACTAGTGGGAATGGCCTCACATTGCACCAGTGGGGGTTCAGGTTGGATGTTAGGAAGTACTTCTTCAGAACAGTGGTCATGCACTGACACAGGCTGCCTGGGGAGGTGGTGGGGTCTCTGTCCCTGGAGGTGTTCAAGAAACATTTCAGTGTTGTTCTGAGGGACAGTGGTTCAGTGGGAACTATTGGTGATAGGTGAGTGATTGGACGGAATGATCTCAGAGGTCTTTTTCAACCTTGATGATTCTGCTATGCCAAAGCTACATTTGCAGTGTGGCATCTCTGGATTATACTTAGTCCTTTGAAATCTTAAAGCATTGGAGCAGCTGTAGGGGCTTCATTTGTGTTGACTTGAGCCCAGTATGGTTTGTTTACACTAATTATTGCTGATGGGCTCCTTAGATCACACAGCTTTCCAAACTTTCCAAAGTTTCTCTCATGAAGAGAGAGGCGTTTCCTTTTTCCTTTAAAAAAGTCAGGTTCAGTTGCTACGGAGAACTTTGTTTCCTGAAGCACAGGGGTTTGCCATTGCATTTGCCATTGCAAATGGCACTTCTCTAGTTTGGAGTAGTCTCTACAAAGAAGCTTATAAGCTTCCTGATGCCTCAACGTCTGACTTTCTTTTTTTTCTGTGCAGGTGTTTATGGCTCAGATAAGTTCCCTGAACCAATGAGGTCCATGTAAAAAGTAATGCAGTGTTTTTGTTTCTTTAACATTTCTGAGGAACTTCTGATTGGACTTCATGGAACTGTGTGTGATGAGGAACATAACTTCAGCTGTAGATCTCCATGTTAAAGATTGCAAGTTCTTAGTAATCTTCTAGTGACACAGTGGTCCTTTTTCATCTTTTTTTTTTTATTTTCTGTTTTTCTGTATTCCTGCATGCAGAACCATTTATTAATTGGCAATGTTTACTGTGTTAGGACTTGAGATTTTAGGTCAGCATGCAGATTCTAAAGCCTTTTGTGATTGTCAGGGTGAGGTGTCAGCAAACCACACAGAATACAGCACTGGGACTAATCTTTTGTCGACTGTGGCGTTTTTCTAGTTTTTAGTGAGATACATGTAATCCAGTGCTCTTAGCTCTTTTTCCCCTGGTATTATCCTTTGCTGATATATTACGGTGAAAATGCTACAGATAAAACTGCTCGCTCGTATAATGCTTTTTTTTTTGTTGTTGTTTCCTCTGCAAGGCTGAACAAGATGGATATTGACACAAATTCATTCACATCCCAGGAGCTCAAAAAGGCATTGGCTAAACTGAAGGAAAGTGAGAAGGCAGAAAGAATGGTAAGGACAGTTCCTTGTTTCTAAAGCAATGCACAGTATGCTGATGCAAATGCCCTATGTAGCATTTCATGGAAATATGATGGTTAAAGCAAGCCACCACATTTCTTGCTGTCACTCTTGGTGTGCCACTGCTGATGTGAAATTCTGAGATCTTTGCTGGGAACCCAGAGCAGATGCAGTCAGTGAGATGACTGACCCCTGAGTGTTTTCTGTTTGGGTACTATTGTGATTAGACCTGAATTAATAATACAGAAATATTACTTGCAAACACTTATGTGAACCCACGTACTCATTTTCTTTTCATTGTTTGCACTGTACTTTTATCCATTGTTTTGATTTATTTGTTCAACAGCCATTTAGTTCACAAAGATGTCTGCAAACCCCCAAAGTGGAATGAATTTCAGTGTGGCGATGTTTGTAAAGGAAGTTACATGCTGTTCGTTATCCTCATCAGAGTGAGGAAGTACAGAAAGTACAGCACAGTCCCTTCTGTTTTGAATTCAGTGATGGTGACCAACCGCTGAATGTAGCGTCCTCTGAATGCTTGGATCTAGAAGGGATCTTATGGCTTACGTTTTCAATCTCGTGCCTGGGTGAGAGAAACCAGATGGCTGTGCTGAAACATAGGCTGAAATTTGCTTACAGAAGCTGTAAACTTCCTGTTTGGTTACAGAGAGGAGATAATCTGAAGTTGAACTGAATATGCGTGCTGCTTAGAGCTGGTCCCCGGGACAGGAGCAGCCACTGGCATGACATGGGTGGAATTATATACGATCCACGACGTTAATCAAAGCCTTTTTTCTTCTTTTCTGCTTACAAGTATTTCCTTAAGCCCTAGCTCCTCCTGCTGCCTTGATGTTGAAGGAAAATCGAGGTGGGAATCAAGGCAGTCATCTTTGAGTCCAGAAACTCTTTTCTCCTCTATCTGGCATCAGGGCAGTGTTTTGTTTACTGTAAGATTATTTATGCAGCAGCAAGCATTACTGATAGCAGGACTTCTTGAAATGAGTGTCATTTAAATGCAAAAATTAGTGACACTCCATTATATGAAAATAAGCCATATTTTAGAAAAACCTGTTAGAACAGCTATTGTCCCAGCAACTGGGCTAAAACCAGCTATATCTAATGGACCTAAAGTACTCCATTTAAAATCTCTCCTGCAGGGAGCAAATTCATCCTTGAAGTAACTGTGTCAAAGTAAATTGAGTTACACCAAGCATGCTCCTGTATATGCTATTGCAAAAGCAATTTCTTTTGTGTTGTTGGAGTTGGGATAGCATTCTCTGTGTCTGTGCAGTTCCTATAGTGATTAGGCTGGCAATCATTAGTGCAGATTGTACATCATTAGATTGCTTTTACCTCCATCTCTGTTTCTTGTCTTCTTGCTTTCTCCAGCTCTTGGGCAGCCCACCTTCAGTGTGTCCCCTCTGCTTTCTGTGTCCTTGTGTGCAGCAGCAGCCTATGGCCCTCCTGTCCCACTGTCACCAGTGCTGCAGCTCTCTGTGCTCAGATCTCTGGCAGAGCCTTCTCCTTCCCTACCACACACCCTTCCTTTGCTCTTGGTTCCTCAAAGCCCTCTGGGTGCTGTCTGTACAAGCAACTCTGCAAAATGGCCACTGTCCTAGAACGATCCCCATGGCACAGTGCTTCAGCTGCCTCCCCTTTGTGCAACGTACTGCTCAGCATGGTCAACTGCAACATCAGGGGAGCCTGCCCAGGGCTGTGGGCAGTCAGGTATTGAGAACATCCCCATACAGGCAAATGAGGACCAGCAGTGCTTGTTGCCTCTGTGTTCAGTGTTGTTTTGAAAGGTTCACAAGGTGTAAAAAGGTGTACAGGTGCAGGCTAGGCTGCTTGGGGAATGTGTGCTGGCATCTTACAGATAACAGGCTGCTCTGCTTGGGCCGCACTCAGCACTGGATAAGTGCTGCATGGTGCAGTGTTGCTGTGTGAGCCTCTGGGTGTCCAGGCTGCCCTGTGCAGTCCACAGACAGCGACCTGTGTGTGGTGGGACTGCAGTGAGGCAGGGCAGCACATCAGGCTGCAGAACCAGCTGCCCAGATCTACCCCTGTGCAAGCATTCCCTTCTCCCAGGGAACCCTCCCCTTCCACACTGTGATAATCCAAGTCAGTTGGGTTCCCCTTGGACATCTGGGTTGGCTTTGCTTGCTAAAATTTATCATCTGCCTTCTTATTTTATTTATTTCCTGCTTTCAAGGCCCACGAGGAAGAAGTAAAGAAGAAGTTCCGTCCCATAGAGCAACTGAAGGAAGAGTTTGAAAAGCTGAACGTGAAGATGGAGACGGATTATGAAATCATGGATAAACTGATCAGCAAATTTAACAGCTCTGCTTCCACGCTGGATGAAAAAGTAGCAGCGCTTTATGATCTTGAATATTATGTTCACCAGGTAACAAAAATGCATTTGTATCTACCATGTAAAATCCAGGGACTAAGGTATCATAAATGCGGTTTTATTTTTCTTATCAGGATCAGGTAATATAAATTCCTTAATTAGCATAATCCTGGGACAATAACAGATAGTGGAGGGCTACTGCAGGCTTATTTTTTATCCGAGTTTGAATAAATCAGCACTCGTAACAGTAGCAAGCAGTTTCCTAGGGGTTAGTGTTGCTTGATTTGTTGTCTGTTCTCGGGCTTTTTTTCCTGTCCTCTTTTTCTTTCTTTGTACATGTGTTAATGGTGTGAAAATGGGTTTATCTGCAATTTTGTGGGTGAGTATAGTGGTGGCTGCTAGAAGAAAGCAATGGTACTTTCTCGCTCCTTCCATGGGAGGTGTCTGTGGCTGCAGGTAGGTGCCCTTACACCAGCTGACAGAGAATGTCTTAGTACCAGGGAAGATGAGAGACACCTAAAGCCTGTGTTTTGTCTTGGCATGAGTAAGGAATGGCCTGCAGAGCCTCTCTCAGAGCTGGGCTGGTGGCAAAAATGACTGAAGGCTCAGGCAGTCAGCCAGTTGCTGAGCATCAGCGGAGCTGTGCTAATTAACTGTGCGTGAGGCTGAATATCTCTTGAAATCTGTCTTCTTCAATTTGTGCTCACATTTTCTTTTTCCCCCTCAGATCTCTCTTTGTGTGCTTTAAGCTCACACATTTTCAGCTTTGGTTTGCTGCAGGCTGTGGGCATATCACATTCCTCCTTTGTGGTCGGCCGTTGCGTGTCCAAGCATTGAGGCTGTGCACAGCCTTGTGGGGAGGATGGGGTTCTGCCTGCCCAGCAACTGGGAGAACTGGAGCAGACTGGGAGAGCAGTTGCCCTCAGTGACTTCATTACTTCTGAGGGTGAATATGAACTCTTGAGAGGTAGCAGTGCAACACCTTTAACTGAAATGGCATTTATTTAAAAATAAACACTCTTTTTTTTTTTTTTTTAAGTTAGCTGAAGGAATGAGCTGCTGAGGATGGAGTCCCATGTTCCATCTAATAGAAGTGTTATTTCCAGGGCTCTTTGTCTTGTATTTCTACATTAAATCTCTGTCATGCACACGCAGAGGCTTCCTTGCTGTTTGTTCTCAG
>JAPSGF010000149.1:442182-478844 GCA_035772895.1 Perdix hodgsoniae
GCTTCCCCCAGGCTTCTCTTCAGTGCATCCTCACCCTGCTCATTAAACTTAGCCAGAAGTAATTCAGCATGGAAACTGATTGCTTTTTTCACTGAGCTCCTCATTTTTGCACAATCCAAGGGGAATAGTACTGCCTCTCCTCCTTTCCCCTTAGCAGCCTTTTGAGAGGGAAGTTTTCAAGGATGATGCAGTTATGATTGCCCAGAGAACTCCTTTCTCCCTCCTATTCCTTGCTCCTAGGCTGCTTTAGGACAGTGAGATGCTGATTTCAGAAACATAGCAATTCTCCTGGTCTCTGAAGGTTCTGTTTTTAGCCCTGGGGACGCATGCCTCTGACCTACAGGCATAACCTACAGGCTTCAATTACGCACAGGGTTACAGATTGATCTGGAGGATGCTTGTGATTCACTACAGGATGGCCATTGCCCAAAGGAGCTGCCCAGGCTGCCTGGTGCCAGCTGGGAATCTGTGTCACTCAGGCATGCCATGGGTAGAAGGGGCTGTGTTGGCGCTCGCTTTGTTTGATGGCTCTCTGAGCTTTGTCCTGTGCGTGTCTGTGTTGTGCATTCACCTGAGACTTCACAAATGCATTGGATGGACCCAAACTTCAAGGTCAGAAGCTCACACTGAAGATTGAAAGTCAGGACTAGTGTATCTGCCTATTTTTATGCCTGAAAATACGATCACTTTCTCCACCATTATAAATTATTAATCGCTTAGTCTAATATATAGTCTACAGATCTACATTTCTTCTGCAATCTTATATACAATGCAATTGGTCTACAGCATGTGTAAAGTAATGTGGCTTCAGTGACAGCAGCAGGGACCCTGATTTGCACCAGGAAATGATCCAGCTCGTGGTTCGAAGCAGAGCTTTGACTCACTGATCACAATAAGATTCATTCCTTCACTTCAGAAATGCAGACCTGCTCTTCCTATGCCAGCATGCATTAATATTTGAAACAACGTTATAATCTTTTCCTTAGGATCTTTAATAGCATGTGGATGTTTAATTATGTTTCATAAAGAGAAAGTCATGCAGGGGCTCTGGAAACATTTAAAGAAGACCTACAAAATAAAAAGGGACTATTGAATCCTGTATTCCCTGACTTAGCTAATGTGGCGTTATCAGGACTCAAGAAATTAATTGTCTGATGATATGAGCATGTAGCAGTGGCTGACAAAACTAATGCTTTGCTTAGTGTTCCTCAATTGAAAATGCCTTTCTTTGGACAGAAACTGTACTTTTCTAATGTGACAGTGTGAAAATATAACTTTGGAAACTTTTAAACCTTTTTTCTTTAAAGGATATTCTGACAGATGGTAATTTTTAGTGGTTCAGATGAAGCATTGTCTGAGTGCTCAGTTCCAAAATGTGAGGAAATATTATGCCTGGGTTTTGAGTTTGCTTTTTTCTCCTTACTGTGCTGTGCTTAAGCTTTCTCAGTAGACACCTACATGCCAACTCATCTGCTTTGTGCTAGCTACTTAATTTGTTTGTTCATGCATTTTCTCAGGTTACTCTGTGCTCTGTTTTAGCTGCCAGGGGCATTTCAAGTACTTAATGCCAAGCATTTTTGGCTGTGTTTTGTTCTTCGAAGGGGTTGTTATTTCTTTCTTCCCCTCAGAGTTGTTCCTAATGGCCTCCGTCAGGCTGTAGGAATTTTCTCGAAGTGCCTGGAGGTGCAGCATGCCGGGCTGTGGGGCTGTGAGCTGTGCCACGTACTGCTGCCAGGTCCTGTGCTGGATCTCTGGGCACTGAAGAGGCAGCATTCTCCTGCTCACAACCACCTGGCGGCTGCTTGGCCACCTTTCAGAGCAGCTAGCTTGGCTCAGGACAGGGGTTTCAAGCTAAGCAAACCTTCCCCCCAAAAATCAGATTGTGATTGTAGCAGCTCCTCAGGCAGCCTGGGATAGCTGGAGCTCCTTCTGTAGCTGAATCTGGAGGAGGGAGCTTTACCTGTGTGGTTGTGAATAGGCAAAGTTGTGTTATGCCCAAAATAACCACAGGGCTCTGAGCAGTCTCACACCAGTCTGAGTCAGAGCCAGAAGTTGTAAAAGAAAAAACAATATTCTGGTTTTCTTTGGACATTCTTTGTCTCTGACTGTTCAGGTGAGTACAGGTGTGAAGCTGGTGTGGGATGGAGCAGCCAGGTGCTGAACTTGCTGTGCTGCACAGAGAGCAGCAATGCTTTCATACATGCACTCTGTACTCTAAAACCAAAACCCCCATTTCTGCCCCCAGCCTTGGAACTTTCTCACTGCTGAGTGACCTGCTGCAGGGTGAGCAGGAGTTGGAGATTTCTCCCCTTGCTTTGGTCACGGTTTCACTGTGGATTGCTGCTGTAGGATGGGTGGCAGTGCTGCCTCAGGCTGTCGCCGGAGCTGCCTGCCTGTAGTCCAGCTGAGTTCTGGCTCAGAGCTGAAAACCCAGTTGGAAGAAAATGGTTTTCAGGTATCAGCAGCTGGAGCCCTCGGGCCGTGTAGCTGTGCAAGATACTGAGTCAGCAAAGGAAGGAAGAGGCAGGGGGCACAGCAGGAGCAAGTCAAGATTGCTGCTCCTTGCTTGAAAAGCAGCCTTAGCACAGAGGAGTCTGGCTCCCAGAGCGTGGATGCACAGAGTCTGCTTGCCTGGGTGTTGCTGGGACGGATGCTGTCTTCCAGGTATCCATCTGCCTCTGTTTGTGAGCCTCCCTCTTGGAAGAGGGTGATCTGATATGAAAGAAATCAAAACTTTCTCTCTTGTTTCTCTTATACGTCCTTCATTTTTGACATTTGGGGTTTAATCGCCACGTTTGTGACCAAATCAAACATCATTCCATCTGGCAGAGCTCTCTGAGCACTGCCCTTATTGCAACTCTGCAACCTCATCACAGTCTCACTGTTCTTAAACCTTTAACAAAATGTTTTCCATTCAGCAGTTTACAAAAGTAAACTTCATTTGAACAATCCTCAAGTGCTCTGAATGCAAATAAAAGTTAAATGCGCTAACAAAAATAATTGCTAGGCATGTGGGATTGTACATTTAGGTATCCATAATTCACTAACAGAATATGCCAATACACAACATTATCTGGATTTTCAGTGATTGCATTAGCATAAAAGCATGTTAGCGTTTATCCAGTGGTACTAACATTTAAATATATATAAAGTATGAAATATTAAGATACGGCATTTTGGAGGCAAGTGAAACTACTGTCTGTAAAACGTTCTTGCATATTTCTGAAGGTACACCCAGCATCTTCGGGTGACAATCAGCACTTGCACCACTGGGTCCAAACATTGCAAAAATGTCAATGTTTTATGCAAAGAGGAGCTATATTAAGCTAAAAAGATTGCTGATGAGAGAAGTGTCTTCTGATGTCCTCTAAGCTATTTACAGGCAGCATCTTCCTTTGTTCGCAGCACAGCCAGGCCTCTGCAATTTGTATCTAGATGTTTCACAAGGCTGGAAATGTTAGCCAGGAAGGATTATGCTTGTGATTAAAACCTCAATTTTTAAAAACTTTACCACCAGGAAACATTTTTCCACACCAATAATTTGAACATTTTAATATTTTGTAATAAAAGGATTTTTGTAATCCGTTTAAAAGGGGAACAATAATTTATGTCAAATGCATTCTTGAAGCTTTATCCTAAATGCTCCCCATATGCTTAGGGGTGAATTAGAGGTGAGGATGGAGAGGAGCTAAGCCATGCAACCTGTGAGGCAAAGAGAAGCAGTTGGTGTTTCGTGGGGAGAGGCAGAGAGGGTAAAGAGTGAAGAATGAGCCACATGGGGAGCCAGGACTGCAGTGCTGCTACAGCTGCACGGCCGCAGACAGGGTGCCAAAGCAGTTCTCTGAGCCTGTGTTTGCTGTGTGTCCTGGCGGGATGCTGGGCAGTCCCATCTCAGCTTCTTAGGCTGGGAGACCTTTCAGTAAGCCCAGAGCTGCCAGGATCTTGCTGTTCCCTGCTTCTACTTCACCAAGTACTTGGTGAAGTCTTGGGAGCCAACTCATCACAGCTGGTAGACTGAACATTGTCTTGTAACAGCCCTTAAGGTTCCTAGGGATGCCTCATATCAGCCCATTGCTTCTCTTACCCATTTAGTTCGACATTATTAATCCCTTAAACTACAACTGTGTGCATCACAAACATCCCAGCAGCCACTGTTCCCCCTTCCAGCCCAGGGTGTGTTTCGAGCTTGCTCAGGTGCACACGTATTGCTCAGCATCACAGTGTGCAGCTGTTTTCAGTTTGGCTTCTGCTTTTTCATCTTCTTTTCTTTCTGGGCAGGGCTGGGGGAATGCTGCCTCCCATCCCTGCTGTGTGTGTATTCGGAGGTGCCTGTTCTGCAGTGAATGGCTGCTGTGTTGTGCCGGAGGAGTGCTGGCTCCTTCCAGGGTGTCTTTGTCAGAGGAAAATGTTCCCACCAGATTTAATGGTTTTAAGTTCAGTTTGACCTCGCCATGGAACTGGTTGATGCTCACTGCTGTTTGATATTTAGGTCCAGTGTTAAGCAATAAAACTCAGGAAAAGTGAAATTAACGACCTTGCTTCAGTTCTGTCTCATCAGGACATAAGAATCTCCAGGCGGCAAAATACATGTAGTTAGCTTAACAAGCACTGTCCCTACCCATTTATTTCAAATCCATCTTCATGTTTGTCCCTTCCTCCTCCGGCTTCTCTTTTTACACCCTACAATCTTTTCCCATCTCTTTATTCATTTTCACTGTTTGCTTCAGTGGCCTTGTTTGACAACTTTGTGTGCTCGCCACCTCTCAGACGCAGTAATTCTCGCTCGACTCCCTGCCCAATGGTAATTTCTTGCTTTGTAGATTCTCTTCTATTTTTATTTGAACTCCTGACTCGTGTAGAGTTAGCAGCCTCACTGCACTTAATTTCAAATTAATTTGATTGGGTCACATCAATTTTTTCAGCAGCGATAATGAACTCAACCTATTTAGCCTTTCCCCATTATAAATAACCTTAACAAAAACTGCAGCGTGGTATAAAACTGTGTTTCATCATTATGGTTAATTATGTGGAAGAATCAATCCCTAAACATTTTTCAGTGTCTAAAATGTAACAAGAAAGTGTAATTAACAATTAAATACTAAACCGCCATCTTTGTCCTCTCAGGAAGACAGGGAGAGCAGACCCCAGGAGAAAGATCTAGAATCAAAGGTTTGTTTGTTTTCATTTTCCTGAATGCTTTGATAGGTTAAATGCTGGTTAAATGCTGCCTAAATGCTGGTTTCTGGAAGCTGGCTGGGTGCAGCAGCAGAGGCTCAGCTGGACATCTAGGACATCTCAGGCTACCCCAGAGGGATTGTTTTCAAGGCTGAGGACGTTTTCTCTTCTGTTTTATGTGGGCAGTTTTCAGGTATTTACCACATCTGAGGGTTTGGGTTGGGTTGCAGTACTGGAAGGAGAGGAGAGAGAAGGAAGGAGGCTCAGAAGTGTAAGTTCAGTTGCTGATGGCTGAAATCAAAGTGATTAGCCTTAGCTCATGCTCCAACAGTGAGAAAACCTGCAGCTTGCCTCCCAGCATCACTCAGCTTTGCCCTTTCTAGACTTGGGCAGGACAGGAGTTGCCTCAGTCCCAGGTGCTTTTGCTCACTGCACCAGGGTGATCCCATCCCCACATCCCTCAGGAGGTGAGGCTGCAGAGCCATGCATAGCCTGGGGAAGGCCTGCCCTGGAGGCACAGCTCACAGGGCTCAGTGTTGGGCAGCCCTCAGCAGGGAGGTAGTGACACAACCTGCAGAAAGAACTCATCACAGCCAGGTCCTGCCTTACGTAAAACATGCTGCTTCTGTCTTCTCTCATTTAGTGAATGTGTGAGCCGTGCTCTCTGCTAAAGCAGTTGAGTTATTGTGGTTTACATTTAAAATATGCATTCAGACTGGTTACCTAACCACTTTCTGCACAAGCCAGTGTTTCATCACTGGACAGAACATGTATCCCTTTGTCACTGCAGCCACTATTTATTCATCATCCATGCTCTCTGTTTATCCTTTCTTACTACAGCCTCCGCACTCAGTTAATGGCTTCACAAGCTTCAAAGATTTTCCTACATAACACCTACATTATTACATTATTTTCCTGACCTGCAGTGACTTTTCCACATTGCATGTTCCCTGCATTCCCTCCAAGTAATAGGTGCAAAAAGCTCCACAAAGAAGAGGCATGTGTGTCTACTCTTTAATCACATTGTGCAAGAGGCCATAGCAGCTCCTCGTTAATGTGTTTTTAGAAGAGAGGTTGAGAAAGTGCTTTGAATAGAACAAAGAAACAAAAAAATGGAAGGAAGATGAACAATGAGAGAAGGAAATGCAGGATCTATCCTCAATTATGTACCTGCACTGAGTAGGGTTTGGGGTGGACAGAACTGACCCAACGATTACGTCAATTGTTTGAGCATGTATAGGAAGATCTGGATCCCATCCCCTTCCTTGCAGGTCCTGCTATGTGCACCCTCCTAGCCTTTTCCTGATTGCTGCTTTTGTTGGATTTAATTGCTGGCTGGAGGCTCTACGCCACCAGCATGCAAAGGCAGATCTGTCCAGGTTTGGTTTGCAGTGTGAGTGACGAAGGCAGAATCAGGCTTTCAGAGGGGACTTGGGGACCTACTTGTAGTTCTTGCGGGGATCCAGCCAGCAGCTGCAGGCTTTCACAGCATTAGGGCTGGTCCTGGCCTGTGCTGGCTGAGAAGCCACCAAGGCTCAGTGTGTTCCTAGGCTGGCATCTTCCAGTCTTGCCTGTTTTCCAGTTACTGTGTTTTGATAAAGTTTTCCTCTTCTGTCTGCTCATGTGCCTTCCGATTCATTGAAACAGTTGGTTATTCATCCACGAAGACAGCTCCTCGGGTCTTCCACCAGATTGCTTCCAACCTCAGCCCCTTCAAGGCTCTCCACGTGTTTGCATAGGGTAATGTTCTGCCAAGAGAAAAAACAACAGCTTACTGGAAATTATCTTTTTCTGAAGAAACTCATCATCACTGTTGACTGCTTGCTTCTTCCCTCAGGTGCTGACGTTCTGCATCTTCTCGTGAGCTGGGTTTTGATCTGTATTTTAGATGATCCTATTTCTGCTTAAAAGAAAACGTCCATCGGAGGCCCTGGAGCTGCCTTGTGTGGTTTGGAGGGGCTGACTGGCTGGGTTGTCTGGGAAGCTGGGTAGAGCTCTCAGCCCCTTGGTCTCATGGGGGACAGCTTGAAGCCATCGCCAACATTTGAGAGACGTTATCACTGCCCACCAAGTCCTAGCCCCTGACACCCCCGTGTGAGATCTGAATAGATTGGAAAACTAATTTGCTTCTCCGTACATCACTCGTCCTTTCTGCTGCACTGAATGAGTTTCTGAGGTAGTGCAGCCACTTCCAGTAGGCAGCCATCAGAGGACCGTGTCCCCGCTTCTGTCACAAGTGCCTGGCTGTCCCTGCAGCACACTGTACTCCTTGCAGTTCTAACTAGTGTTGTCTCTTGAATCTCTCATGGAATGCATCTGATAATGTCTTGCAATCATCCTTTCCAGACTGTCTCTCCTTCTTGAATTTTCAGAATGCCCTGAAAATAGGTGATGGGAAAGAGAAGGAACTCTTCCAGCGTTTGGATGGTGTTAGCAGGAGCCCATGGGACACGTGGGTCATGGTGGAGGTCCCATCCATCACACCACTTCTCCCCATGATCACAGCTCAGTTATTCCTGCCCAGATGTTTGATTCTGTTTATTGCCCCGTGCACTGAACATCCATCCATATGTCTTGCCTGTCACTGACTCAGGATCACCTCTTTCCTTGGGAGAGAAATGAGTAAACGTGGTGCTGGTGGGCACCGCCGTGGCTGTTGGGAGGCCATTCATTCTTGACTCCATCTGCTGAGATCAGTAATGAAGCTGCTGCTTTGTATAAACCACTAGATCAACATAGGAATTGCCTTATTAATGTGGATGTGCAGTCTGTCTGGACAGAACACACCTGTGGCTGGATTCAGTGGAGGTAGGAACAAAAAGCTCAAGGTGGTGACAGTACAGTGAGATGCAAATGAGGTTCCCCTGCCTTAAGCAGCTAAAAACTGTCGTATGTAATGAGATGCAAGGGTCCTTGTTTTTTTATCTCATTTTGTCGATGTGACAGAATTTAAAAGGGTTTCTGGATTCTGGTGCATGCCTGGTGCAGCAGGGGGCCGACTGCAATCCGCCGGTCGGCTGCTGCACACGTGAGCCCTCTGATCTCCCTCTGCAAGCTCCTTGCCTCCCGTTGGAAGCAGGCTGCCTTGCCTTCCCATCCCTCTTCTTGTCATGAGAGCCCCTAAACAAGGCATTGGTGTGTTTGCATGTTTCTCACTAAGCAGGAATTCATCTGTGTTGTTTTCCGAATTAATACCTGGCCGCTCTTCTTACTTAACAAGATCATTTTCCAAGCTGAGAATGGTAACTACCCTGAAATTTTCTCTCTGAAAGATGCTTTTTCTTCTCAGGCACTTCATATTGAAATCTGTCTTAGTTTCAGTTCAGCTAGTGTGTGAAAACACACAGTGCAGCATTATCAGTCCCTGAAGGAATAAAGACAGATGGAGCCCAAAATGGGCTTGGCATTGTGATTAAGTGAATCCTTCAAGAGTTGCAGGGAACCGGATCTTGGTTCTGCCCAGTCAGTGTCCTGAGACCAGGTCAGTGGGTGAGGATCCCCGTGTGACAACCACCACTGATGTCTCTCAGTGGGCTCCATCCCCTGTTGTCCCCTCCAAGTGATCTGACATGGCTGCTGCTGCATGCTGCTCCTGGAAAAGGGCCCGAGAGCTGGTAGGGCTGTGCCAACGATGGATGGAAGAACCAAAGGGTGTAACGGGGTCCCTGGTGCGTGATGACAGGCGTTAGTAACAAGCTGCTATTTCTGGTCCTGAGCTTCTCACAGCTGTGCTTTCGTTGATGGCTCTTGTGTGGCTGTGGTGATGGAGAGCAGAAGGGGAAGGCTTTGGAGGTGTTCCAACAAACTTGGGAACGTGGAGGTGCAGAGGCAGTGTGTGGCTCATGTGTGCTGAGGGCATCTTTGCTTTTGAGATGTGGAGGGTTCATCTACCTCTGAAAGGGAGCAGTAGAGAAATACAGGGTGGTATTGTCTGGGCTGGTGTTGGCGTTAGCAGATGTTTCCGGATTCACACACTTTTAGAGCTTTTCTCACCTAGCTGCTGGAAAGGAGAAAGAAAAAGTGTTGCAGAAAGGACATCTCTGCCTCATCTAATGGGATCGAAGCCTCCCCATGCAAATCAGCCGTACAGCTCAGACCGCCAAGCATGGGCAGTGAGCTCTCAGCAGCCTCAGCGATGGGGGGAAGCAGCAAGTGAAGGCAGAGTTGTTTTGCAAAGGCCAGAACAGGGCAGCACGCAGGGTTGTGCCTGCCTAGAGAGGGTACTGAGGGGACGGCTGAGCACAGTGCTGAGTGCTGGCACCCCAGGGCACGGCCTCATTTCCCACCCCATGGCTTGCAGCTGTCCCTTTGCACAGGACTGTGGGTTGTGCTGTCACAGGGCACGCTCACCAAAGAGGATTTTGGATGCCTCCACCCTGACCAGTTAAATGAGGCAGAGTTTTTTACGGTAATTTAATGAAGGATTTAGTGTAGAAAGTTGATGTTGTCCACAACAGCCGTAGTTTAGCGTGTGTACAGTGGGCAAAGAGGTGGATGAGGAGTAGCTTCCATGGATGCACAGCAGCTGAGAAGAAAGGAGCAGAGGGGCATAACATCTCTTCTGGCTAACAAGGGCAGATTTCCCCAGCTCCTAGCATGCTCTCCTGCAGTGCTTCTAGGTTAAGAATGCAAATAGGACCTCACTAATTGTCCTAATGAGTGGGAGGGCTGCTGCAAATGAGCTGAAATTGACAATCAATAGAAAGTTGAGCAAACAGGTGGAGCATCTAGCCTGGCACCTCACAAAACATCCATAGTTCATTTATTCTGACAAGTGCAATTGAGGTTTTGTTATTCATGACACCCTCTAAGCACAGCAGGAAACATGCCACGGTGTATTTTGTAAACGGAGGAATGGTGCATGATGTGAGCTTTCTCTGCAGGTCATGGCCAGGAAGTCTCAGAAATAGTAGGAGACTGCTGTGGATTTTCCTTTTCTTCCTTGGGGACTTTGGGGATTGCAATTCAGTGGATTGTGGATTAGTGGATCAGGAATTAGAAATGCATTTTTCATTTTTATGTTACACACTAATGAACCGACAAATTTAATTTCTTTAAATCCAGCTGCTTTAGCTCAAATAATCAGTCTTTTTCTGCTTCTTTTGGTACCTCAGAAAAGGCTGAATCGAGATCTCCTTGGGCATCACGTCACAGAAATGCAGTTATTTATCTTCAGCCTGTTGCCGTTATGAAAGTGGAGCCTGTTTGCAGGAGAAGAGATCATCTCCCGTGGGTGTTGCTGCACAGGGCTGTAGGCAGAGCTCCATGGTGGGCTGCAGCTCTCCTCCAACAACCTGTCAGCGCAGCCAGGTGACCTGAGCCTGCAGGAGCAGCATGGCAGAGCCTGGTGGCTCTGGCTTCAGTGCTCGAGCCAACTCAGGCAGCCCTCTGGTTGCTCCTGCATGCACATCTTTCTGACACGTGGTGCTTCTGCTCTGCTGAGAGTCTGCATGGCACAGCATGGGTCGTTGGCTGTCCCCAGGTGAGATGTGCTGGGCTCACATCTCTGTGTTTGTCTTGCACTTACGTTCATGCGTGTGAATGAAGCTGGGGTTGGATTGCTGTGGAGGGTCCCAGTGTGCAGCTGTGCTGTTCTGCAGGCCCTCTGGGATGCACCTCCCCACCCAATTTTGTGCCAGGGTAACACAGAGCAGTAAAAGGCATTTGTGTCATTAAATGCCTGATGGGCTGTGCTGTGGGACCTGGCCTGCAGGGGGGAACCAACTCCATTATTACCCAGACATATTTCAGAGCTTTTAGATAGAGCTAAACAAAAAGGCCTTGGCTTTCTGGAGCAGGCTTTGTTCGTTCACTTTGTGATCTTGAAAGTGGGTCTGAAGCACAGCTCAGCACCAGGCGCCAGCACCCAACAGTGCTGTGGGCTCGTGCCCAGCCCCAGCTCTGTGCCTGGAGGTTTGCAGTGGGAGCACATGGCTGGGCACAGTGCTGGGACATAACTGCTCCCCAGTACTGAGGGAGGGCCCTAGGGCTTTGCCCACCATATCCTGATTAACAATTAATGTGATGGAACTGGGAAGTGCATCTCATTTCTCTACCCAACCTGACAGATGAGGATATATGTTTCTTGGTTTATTGCTGTGCCTTATTATAGCCTATTTCTGATTGATTGAAAAGCAGAGGCTTTTTATAAAGAGAGACCTTTAATCTCCTGGCAGAGACGAGTGTGTTTCCCTTCAGGAAGCACTCAGTCTTTGCTGCTTTCTCTAACCCACTCTTTAAACTTGAACCTGGCAGAGACCAGAAAGAAGGCAAGATCAAAGCAAAAATAATTGGGATCGCTGGCTTCTGTGGGCAGTTTAAACCCATTATTCCTACTCACTAACTAGTTATTCCTAAATAACTCTTGCTAGAGACAATTCGGTGGTTGCAGCATCTTCTTGATAAAAAGCACTCAAATGTAATAACCATGGCAACAGTTGCTGAGGGCCGGCCACAGCCAGGGACAGAGCTGGGTTTTCTAAAGGACAGCTGACCCAACTTCACCAATAAGTGACTGTAATGCTCCAGGGGGACGATGTATGGTGAGCTCTGTGTGCTGGCCACTGGTGTCATGGGGACCCATCTGTGTTCTCTGTCCTGGGGATGTTTTGCCTCAGTGCAGCTGGACACAAGCTGTGCTTCATCAGTGATGGTGCATTCCCTTCCAAGTGAAGGGGGAACTCATTACCTGAAAGCCAGAGGTAACGCAGGATGGCCAGTGAGGAGAGGCCAGGAAGGGAACCTCAGGAGGAGGCACAACCTCCTGTCCCAAAGTCACAGATGTGCTTCACACCATTTGTGTGCGTGGTGAACAGAGGTCCCAGTGCCTGGCTGCCCAGGGTAAGACTGCATCTTTCTGCTTGTTTCTGGTTCCCTGGGATGCAAATGATCCTTCTCTCAAAAGCTTGTCCAGCCCAAATCTCCGAGCTTTCACTTGGACTTCACAGACTGCTTTCATTCTGGGTAGATTCAGCATTAACCACCTTTCTGTAGATCCTCCCCTTGTTGCTAGGCAGCAAAATTAAAGTAAGGAAAGTACCTTGATCAACTGAGTCACTTCTTTGAGTTTCAAGAGGACGCAATTGCATGAGGTGCTGCATTTCTTTTGAGAAAGTTCTCCTGTCCTTCCCAGCCTGCTGTGGAAGGTGACTGGTGGGTCCTGCTCTTCGTGTCTGGTGGCAGCAAGCGCTGCAGGCTGGTATGGTTGGACAGGATGATCTTGTGGGTCTTTTCCAACCTTGGTGTTTCTGTGGTTCTGTATCAGGTACAAGTACACAACAAGTCAAATTTCAGAGCTGCCGCTTTGTGAGCCGTCTTTAAGGCTGTGAATGAAGTGATGTGACAAATGCCACGCGGTGTTGGAGCTGGAGGAGTCGGTAGAAAATGAGGTGTTTTGACTTGGGAGACTTGGTCCTTGCCTGCTTGGTGCAAGGTGTGGGAGCCAGCTGAGCTGACAGCATTGGACCTGAGCCTGGGCCCTTCCCCCTGCTTTGTGCTGTCCTCTTGCCCAGGGCATCTTCTGAGCACTCGCTCTTAGGACAGTGCTGAAAAGACCTCTCCAGATGTTCTGGTCTTAAGCTCAGGTTGGGAGCAGCTTAGGTTATGAGATCAAAGCCTTTCTAATTTCATTGTGAGAACCATGTTATTTTTATCAGGCAATATTCTCTTTCTGTTGTCTTATCTAATTTAGCATTCTGTAAGTCTGAAAAGTAAGAGGAAACTCTAATATTAAAGGGAAGAAAAGAAGAGCCTGCTGAAAGACAGCATTTTCACAGAGAAGGAGGCAGTAAATACTCCACCTCTGCTTAATAATAATAATAGCTGGGCTAAGTATCTCTAAAAATATAAAATAATGTGTGCCTATTTGGAATAGTCAACATCTTTATCAGCCTGCTGTCATCTCTGCAAATAAGTTTCACTAGAGATTCTGGGCATGATTTTCAATGGCTCCGAGCAGCTGGAGCTTCTTTGACTTCAGTGAAAAGTCTGAGTGCTTGGCACGGTGGCAAACCAAGCCTCTTCCTTTCTGCCTCAAATTGGGTCTTGATTCTAAGTGAGATGAATTTTCTCCTCCTGATAATTCTGTGCATCTGAAGTGATTACAGCTCCGCGTGAGTGCTCTTTTCGGAGATTTGAATGCAGCGTTTTCTTCCGTCTTAAAAAGGTTCCTTCGAGCCTTCTGATGCTGGAGAGGGGGAAAAAAACCCTGGTGGAAGCTGTCACGTCTTCCTATGCAGATCGAAGATTAAAACTTGTATTTTTATAAAACACATACGGGGGCTAAATCAGAAAACTTCTGTTCAGGCGAGCAGGTTTTGGCTGTGCTGCTAAATTCTTCCCTGGCGGTGGGGAGGCAGAGCCAGCAAGTGGTATTATTTGGAGTTCTTAGAGAGTGAGCTTTAATGTTTGCTTAACTCCACTAAAAATAGACACCACCCTCTTTTCCTAATAGGCAGCATTTGTCACACTTGATTCATTTCCTCTCCCAAACTGAATTCCTTCATGAATATTCATCCGTACTCCCCAGGAATCTGCCTGTCCTCAGAAGTTGTACTCGGTGGCTACGCCGTAACAATGCGAGTCAACCTTTCAGGCTCACCAAATACCCAGCCTGAGCTGGGAAATATTGCAATACCAACAGCTCTCATTGATTTCTGTCTTCTCTGTGAGCCCTGATTGCTCGTTATCCCTCTAGATGAGACCCTTAACAAGGCTCCCGTTCCTGTTGTCATAGCAGCACCGCATAGCCCAGTATCGCAAAGTCTCTGTCACTGTTAATTGTGTGATGGGAGGATCATTTTGGCAGTTTTTCTAGTGAGGATTAGGCCAAAAGGTCCCTTCTGAGCTATGATGAATGTGGTTGCCTTCAGAAGGTACTAAAAGTCAGTAGTTACAGAAAATTTCTGAAGGGGGAAGCTTTACACAGTAGAGAGAGGGACAGCAGTCCTTACAGGGCTCTTCCCATTCATGCTCAGATACTGCTTGAAGCAGGGAAAAAAACTGAGCTGCTAAAGGAAGGTATGAAACAGGATTCATGTTTAAGGAAGCCTATCAGGAGCTCAGCCCTTCTGTCCCAGAAGGCCAAAGCAAGGTGAAGGCCCCTGCTCTTGAGCTGCTTGTTGGGCTGCAGGTTGGTGCTGGAGGGGAGCGGTCTGCTGGTTCTGGGGGCAAGGGGTTGGCACGAGGCTGGCGGAGCCTGAGGCCAGCAGAGCTGCTGGATCCACCAATCCGTGGCCAATGGGATGTGCATGGAAGGACGTCTGTAGGACTGCGTGACAGGTGATGTGTGCCACCAAGCAGTGATCCAGGAGGGCACCTGAGACATTCCTGCATGTCTGCTCCAGCACTCACACATCATCCCACCCAGCTTGCTCCTTAACACCTCTCAGCCTTGCTAATTGCTGAAGTGATTCAGGAGTTGGATGTGATGGTCCTTCTGGTCCCTTCCTGCTCGGGATGTTCTGTGATTCCATCACTAGGGTTGGTAGGATCTCAGCAGCCTGTTGTGCTGGGCTCACGAGGAGCACCCAGCGGGCAGATTCCTGTTGCCAGTGGGTCTTTGCCAGCAGGGAACGATATTGCTTTCCAGCCGAGTACTTTATAGGGCTTGCTCTCATCTTGTGAGTGAGAAATACGTGGGTGAAAAGGAGCGATCTGTTAACAGCTTCCAACTTTCACTCCCTCAGTGCATGCCCTGCTGCTGGTGGAGGAGCACAGAGTGAGGCGGGTGCTGTTGGCTCAGCACGAATGGGTGATTTATCATCAGGAATGCCATCATTAACTCAAGGACCTGCCTGTGACACCAGGTCAGCACGCCTGCTCTCGCAGCACGGCACCACGTGGTTGTTGGCCAGCAGAGCTGGGCTGGGGTTGTATGTCATCTGCAGCCAATGGCATCTCATCTGCGGGCCGGCAGCTGGCTCAGCACAGTGATGGGCATACAATGGCAGACTCCCTGCGTGCTGAGGGATGGGATCAGCTGTGCTCCTTCCCAGTGATCTCTGCTAATACGGAGGGCAGACGCGTCCTCTGTGCACATTGCTGGGTTCACTCCAAAACTCTGAAATTGAGCCAAAATAACCCATGGCCTAAGCGTAGATATGCGCAATGCTTCTACAGGATTCTAATTCTAAAGGAAAAAAAAATCCTTACCCCCTCAGCCTCGCCCCAGAGATGAAAATCTCCACTGGCCCTGCCCCACAAATGAGCTTTTTGTCTTTTTTGTATGTGCATTTAGGAGCCAGGTTTTTAAAGCCTGGCTTTGAATTTTACAGGCATTTATTATAGGCATGAATAATTGCTGGCACTGTGTTACC
This sequence comes from Perdix hodgsoniae, assembly GCA_035772895.1. Taxonomy (NCBI): domain Eukaryota; kingdom Metazoa; phylum Chordata; class Aves; order Galliformes; family Phasianidae; genus Perdix; species Perdix hodgsoniae. The sequence goes on from JAPSGF010000149.1 coordinate 457,674, forward strand.
ACTGCTGTTGTTTGCTCTTACGGTTTAGGCCAATTACATATGTAAGCCTCTGATTTACAAGCAAAAGCAGAACTAAAGTGGCTTTGTGGCCTACTTTGAAGAACAAGAAATGTGTCCCCAGTTAGTTGTAGGTCTCAGATTTGTGCCATGGAATGTGGAGGTCCTTTGGCACAAATAAGGGTCCCAGACTGTCACAGGCATTACATGACACGTAGTGTCCCTGCGCAGCATGTAGGACGTGGACACAGAGCCATGTCTGGGGAGTGGGAGCTTGCCTAGATTTATCCCATGGCAGACACGCTGGAAGGTGCTGGAACTGGGGAAATTAGGGAGAAAGCACACAAAAAGAAGGAATTTGAGTTAAACAGTGGTTCTGAGAGACGGACTTAAAAGCAAAGTGCTGTTTCCCAGTGTGGTAATTGGCTTCTCTCAGGGGATCCCTTCTGGGGGCGAAGGATGACCGAGACCCACTGCTGAATATCACATCGATCAATTGAGATCAAGTTGAGATTTTTTTCCTTGCTTTTGCACAACGGATGGGAGTGGGGAGCAGCAGGGTCGGTGTGTTGGCGTGCCTCCAGGGCTGGGTGGGACATCCCATCCTGCTGTGCCAGTACCACTGGGTACCAGCAGCTCTGGGTTACCCAGCCAGTGTGGCAGCCAGCATGGCACAGGAGGGTGTGGAGCTGTGTGGGTCCTCCTGGGGCTGATGGAGAGATGCTGCCCTTGGTGCTGGGGGAGCAGAGTGAGGGCAGGAGCTGCGGGAGGTGTGTGGCTGCTGATGGCTTCAGCAGCAGCTGTAACAGATGTTGGCTGCAGGAAGCAGCAGCAGCTCTGCTTGGGAAAGAGGCCAGACTTCATAGTTCAGGGGATGGCCAGGGAGGGTGATGCACTCATGTTGTTAGTCATTAGAGCAGTGCAGGCGACTCCATACCTCCCTGGGTTTGTGTGCACAGCTTGAGGCTGGGGCAGCCTCCCCTGTGTAACCCGGCTGGCATTGATGCGACCGTGTCATGCTGAACTGATGATGCTGGTATGGGACGTCCTTCCCAAGCCCTGTGCAGCAACCTCTGACACTGCCCCAAGGAGTTCTGTCTGTGCAGGAGGCACTGGGGAAGGACTATCAGTTCCCAAAGTGGTTTCCCTCAAGTATGTGCAACTCCTGCAGGTCGGTGCTGCCTCCCCCAGCCCTACAGGCAGGCAGAGCTGGGCGTGCACCACGGCTGTGAATGCACTGCGGGGCAGCTGCTCTCCTCTCTCCTGTGACCTACAAAGGACAGTTGGAAATGCAAGCCCAGATTTGTTTAGTAGGCTTTGATCAACTGGGGCTTTATGCCCCAGCAATTGCTGACAAGTATACTCTCCTGATGTGCCTTCGCAGCACGTGTGTGAACTCCTGTGTCACCTTCCATCCCCTCCTAGTGACATCGGATGGTGGGAAGTAACCATCGCGACATGTGTCTTTTCGTAGTTCTGGAGTGCTGAGTAAGTGGAACCCCCTTCCTCTTTCCCTCCTCTTATTTAAACTGTTTCTGAATCCAGGCATCTCGTCAGATCTGAGAGTGTTTTCTGCCCCAGGGATTCAGCCCTTCTGTCCTGGAGAACACACCTCTGCCACCCCTGGAACTGCTCTCTGTTACAGTATTCATCTCAAGATCTTCCAGGCTTTTCCGTGCCAAGTCTGCCTGTTGGCTCCCTCCTCCACTGGAACAGAGGAGGGCTTTTAGTCTTTGCCTTTAAGGTCATGAAAACTTAATTGGTATGTTGGCTTTCTGCGTTGAGGTGTCCCTTCTCTCCATCCCACTGATGTAGGACAGACTGTTGAAATTGCCCTCTTCTTGCATAAGTGTCTTATTCCACTGCATCTTTTATGCAGAGTGTTCCCTTCTGAAAGTGCTTTGCCTCCTTCTCCAGCCCTTTCTAAGCATTCAGTTCAGCTGTGGCTGTGGCTTTGTTTCTTGTGTATGCATATTTGTTGCTTTATTAATATTCTTTTAGCTGGCTTGGTCATATAAAGTCCTTGGAAGCTTGGTTCCTAGCTATTTCTCGTGGCCTTTCTCAGACGATGGGATCCATGGCTTAGCTTCAAGCCTCCTGTGTGAGTATCCTGAGCTAACTGCAGGCTGCATCTCCAGCCAGCAGAAAGACAGCTCCCAGAGATGGAGCATTCCCTGTAAGATGGGCCTGAGACCATCTGCTACGGGGCCAGTCACCATTTCTGCTCGCTTCCAGTGACTGAACTCCTCAGTAACTTAAAAACAAACAGACATAGATCTCATTACAGCGAATGTAAAGCTTTTGACTACAGCCTCACCTTTCCGAATTAGCCTGGGCAGGCTCTTTGGAAATACAGAGATTGTTTCTCCAGGGATGTACAGACACAGATTGGAACGTGTCACCAAGGGAGCCCAGGCAGCACGTTGAAACTAGGTATCTTAATTTTAGGTGTCTGATGTTAGGTGAAATTAATCCAACACTCAGAAAGGTTGGGGGAAACGTTTCTGACTTATTTTACATTTGGAAAATATAAAGGTGCATAGTGACTGTTTAAAAAACAACAACAGCAATAATAACAGTAATTATATGTGGGTGCAATTTTCCTTTATCTTTGAACTGAAGCTACTAGAAAAATCACTGCTGTGCTGATATTTGGCAGGGACGCCAGTGTGAGTACCCACTTGTTTCTGAAAAATGCTGCTGGATTTTTAATGACCATCAGCAGCACAACCTTGATTTTAAATGTCATCCTAAATGTAGCAGTTCCAGCCTCCTCTGCCGTAGCGTGTGGGTGTTGGAGGAGGGATGAATCAGAAGGCAGAAAGCATTACTGGTGCTTTCTGTGACTCCCAGCTTTTCCTCGAGGGCTTCCCACCCAGGAACTGGCTTCGGGAGCCCAAGGGCCCTGCAGCATCGCAGAGCCCGCGCCCTCCCAGCGTGGAAGGACCTTGCCTCACCCTCACTCTGCCCTCTGTTAATGCATGGAAGTCAACCGACTGAGCGTTAGCCAGGAGATTTATCCAGGAATCCTGGTACTTCTCAGGTCATACTTTGTGTTTATAAAAAATAAAAAATAGAGATTTGCAAATGCAGCTTTTAGTTCTATCTCCGCTTTCCCCGCTGGAAGTGTTCCCCAGGCTTCTCTTTTGGAGCTGAAATTCTCTGCTTGGCATTTGCGAGCTGGTGATTTGCTTTTGTAAATGGAGCAGAGTCTCAGCTTTGAATTATGACTCAGTGAAACAAATCTCGTTTTCCACTTTAAAATTATTCTAATAGCACTCTGTTAAACCCCATGGGACCGGGAACAGCCAAAGTTGGAAACATGACAGCTGCACCGGGTGCCGTTCTCCTCGCCATCCAGCACTTCCTCCTGCACTTGGATTGAGTGGGAGAGGTTGCAGGAAGGCTTGCAAGCGATGGGCCTTTGGTTTGGGAGCAGCCCCTTCTGGCACGTGGGGACGCTCAGGGGGCAGAATGGGCTGGGGAGCATGGAAGGATCTGCTTGATGGAATACTTTGTGTTCTGCGGTTACCAGAGGAATGCAGGGAGTGGGGAAGCAGATGGCAGGGTTAAAATAGGACAGTGCTGCTCGGAGGTACTGCTGGAAGGGAAGAGCCAAGTGCTGTTCTCACACTTCGCTTTGTGTCTCGTGGAAGAGCTGCTCAGTGCCTGCGCTCCTCCGGCCGTCCCAGCGGGAACAAATGCTTTTTTTATTATTAGCACTTGTCTTAAAGAAAAACCAGCTCAAACGAGGAGGCAAACAGATAAATAAAAGAACAATCAGGGACCGTAGCCTCAAGCCGCCTCCTAACGTCTCCCAGGATTATTGGTGTGATGCGTTCTCCAGGCGCTCGCTGCCTCTCAGGAACACAAATGGAGTGCTGGGATCTGGCAGCCGACACCGAGGCTTTGTCCTTGCGGTGCTCTGATGGTGTTTTGTGGAGTTTTGTTTTACCTGAGGTGTGCAAATGGGTTTTGTTGGACTGTTAGAGGAACTTACAGCATAATTCAAGTCATGCAGTGCGATGTTGCAGCTCTTTCGGGGTGCTGCTGCAGCAGGGTTTGCTCCAGGGGCCTTCAGCAGCAGCGTAGGAGCTTTTGGGTGCTCCTGCTTTTGCCACCCTGTGGGCCAGCAGAGGCTGGGAGGTGCCCGGAGGCACTGCCCATCGCAAGGCCTGTAGGCAGGAGCTGCTGCCACCACTTGCAGTTGTGCTCGGGTTTCCCTGTCCGTTAATCAGGGAGGGCTTTGAAGTGGCTCTGATGAAAAGCACTGGAGGAATTCAAGGACGCAGCATTAATCTTGCAATATTGTTCTTGTTCCTTGCTGTGTTGTGATTTTGAAAAGAAATCAACACAATTCTTGTTGGCTATGGCTAAAATTACATAGAAATAAATGAGTTTTGCCCTCATAGAAAAACACTCGCTCTTTATTAGTGCAGCCTCTGATGAAACAAAGCCCATCCTTAGGCAACGAGATAGATTTGACCTATGGTGCAATAACAGCCTTTCAGAATTGCATATTGTTTCATACGATGGCATATACAGCCCTAAGGTTGATTTACGCCTCAAAGCAGAGTGGGTGATTGAGTACTGAGCGAGTTCCTGTGCTGTCCTTCTCCACGCACCGCAAAGCACCTGCTCGTCCCTACCTGGGGCATCAGTAACTCGACAGGGATCAGCAATCCAGCACGGCTCTGCAAGGGAGCAGATGCCATCCCTGATGGCTGTGGATGGGGCGTGAGTCCCCCAGGCTGCCCCTAAATCACGGAGCGCTCTGCAGCAGGCAGCCCAGCACATCCCTCACCATCAGGAGGACAGGCAAGCTGGGCGAACGTCTGCGGTGCAGCTTCACCTCCAGCTCTGTGCTGACAGCGTGAAGTTGATAGCCCCCGAGAACCTGAAAGCTTTTCATCATAAATCGTTTCTGGGGTTGTGATTAAACTCCTGGAAGCTGAGCTTGCACCTGAGGCTCCGTGTGCGCTGGTATCAATGGGACCTCGTGTGAGCAGCATCCTGCAGAGCAGAGCAGCTCAGGGCTGTCCTGGGGCGCTCCCAGGGCCGAGGTGTGACTGTCCTGCCCGGTGTGCTCAGCTGCTGCGTGACATCTCCAGCAGTTCTTTTTATGCCCAGATATAAATACAGCCCGTCATCTTGCTGTTTGTGAGCATTTAGCAGAACAACCTGCCGCGGCTGATTTTATTACAGCACCTAAGATTTTATTGTCCAGACCTGGTATTCACTTTTCTACTCTGCTGCACGGTGAGGTGAGGAGCAAGAGGGGTTTTACTGCTTTGCTGCAGCTCTGCCTTGCTGCCGGCGTGGTTCCTCTGTTCTCATTGCTCCTCTCTGGAAGAGTTGCCCTGGGCCATTCCTCACATCGTGGTGACCCCGACAAGTGCTGGGCTCCACTGCCAAATCCCCACTCCCTGTACCTGCTGCATCCTGGAGGCTTTCTGATTCACTGTGCTATCTTTTTATTTAATGACTTGGTTTTACAGCTCTTTGTATAAATCTAATTATCCATCTGTTATACTACATAATGGCACTGCAGCTTGCCTAATTGTTTCCTGTTCCAAAACATCACCCTTGCCTGGCTCTACCCGCTCTGGGCTCCTCTGTGAGGCCAGCACTTGGGCATATGGGGCTCTCCACCCTGGGAGTTTACCACACGAAGCAGCTCTGCCTTGAGCTTGAGCTCCTTGGCTCTGGCTTCTCAGCTCACTAAAAGGGCCCGTGTTGGGTGGTTGCATTTCCACAGCATATCTGAGAGCAGAGCCCTCCCCAGTTCAACCCAACATCACTGTCCCCAGGCAGTTCTGGGCATGGTGGCCTTTTCTGAAAATGGGACGTCATGGCCATCCTGCCTTGAGCGGGGACACTGCAGGGCTCCTAATGAGCCCAGGCACCTCTGGCTGATATCTGGGACACAGAGAGCAAGCCAAGGTCCCCTAGCTTTTGCCAGGCACTTCTGTGCTATTTCTGCCTTTGTGGCATGAATCACGCTCCCTTGGTTTAAGTATCACATTAGCCCATCAAAACCCCACAATCATGCTCTCAGCTCCAACTTATTCTCTGCAGTTCTTTTCTCCTCTTAGCAACAAATACTCAATAACCTAATTGCTCATTAAAAACCACGCTTGCATCTATGTAATCTATTATGTCACGTTGAGACACGTTGCTCTCGCAGGGATGCTGCTGCTCCCCCGCTACCGCGATGAGCGCCTGGCTTGGTAGAAAGTGAGAAGGCAGCATTGCATTGAAGTGGAGATTTTCATCTTCTCAGGGTTTTTTTTTTTTTATGTCTCTCCTATATTCTGTGCTTTTGAACATCTAACATCTCTTTTATGCTTCACATCTTTCATACGAAATTGTTGTATTGTGTTGCCGACTGAAACCTAGTTTTCCTTTTGTCAAGTTTTCCCCCCTCACCCCACTTCTCTTCTCCGCTGTATTTTGATTGGCACAACTTCTAAGGGCTCCATTTGGCTGGGTGCTTTTGAGTCTCACTGGGTCGTAGCACTGAAGGCCTTTCTGATGGGCCCAGTTTGGGGCTGATGCACAGAGAGCAGGCTTTCTGGGGCAGGTGTGCTGTGTGTAGGCCTGGGATAGGCTCTGGGCTGTGTGTTCCTACCCCCTCCAGCTCTGAGCAGGTGGCCTCGCTGGGCTCGGGGCTGTCTTACTGCCCAGCACATCTCAGGCTGTGCCTTCCAATGTCCCGTCTCTTTTTCCATAGTGTGAGACTCTGCAGCAATAGAAAGCCTCTGTGCTAAATATGTATTTTTGTGAGAGATTCGCTCCCCTCTGCGCGTCAGCATCATTTGCTTTGTGCTGCAGCAGAGGCAGCCTGCTGGGCTGGCATCCCGCAGCGGGGCCGGGTGGCTGGTCTGCAGGGTGGGGGGGCTGCACCATGATTTGCATTGAGGTGTCTCAGATCTCCTCAGATAGAAAATTGAGAAGGAGATGCAGCCAGCTTGTGCACACCTGGGAAGCTGTGGGGTCGGAGCCGCCCGCCTGTGGCGTGGAGCAGTGGCAGGTTGCCACGTGCAGCAGGCAAGGAGCAGAGCTGTGCTTCGTGTTTGGAAGAGCTTCAGGGATGCACGATGGAGCCATTCCCACTTCTAGTGGGCACTCGTGAGCGTGGGGCATCGTTTTGGTAGCGGAGCCCATTGCAGCTGTGACACAGGCGTTTCCCATGGGAATATTTCATGCAGCAGCCAGTGCTTTGAATGCAGTGGGGAACCTTGCTCTGTGCATACAGCACTTCTCACTTGGAGCGTTTTTAAGCTTTCTTTCCTTAAAGCTGTAATTTGAAATTCAGCTGCACAAGTACTAGCAAGCACTTGATCACCCAGCATCTCCTTTCTGTTCTTATTCAGAGCCACAGACTTACAGCTGTGGGTGAGGCTCCAAGTACTGAATCCCAGTCAAACCTTTTAGCAACGACATTGCAATGGACAGTTTTGTTTCTATATCTACTGTTGGTCATTAATTGTCACATGATGATTCCTACAGGAGCTCCAAACCCAGTGGCCTCTCAGGGACAAGTTGTTGGCTTTATTGCTGTAATGCTGCTTGTGTTGTGTTTCCAGTGCTCTCAGAGATGACTTTTTCCATCACCCTGCAAATTCCCAGCTGGGTGCAAAGCTCTGAAGGCATGTCTTGCAGCCCAGGGCTGTGTGTAGGGCAGCCCCAGTGTCCTGTGAGCAGAGCGTTGGGTGTTGTTGTGCTCTTTGCTATCAGAGCAAAGCCGCACCACTTCCCTGCCTGCTTCTGATCCTTGGCTTCCAGCACAAGCTAAATAGACTGTACTAAATTTTTTAGGCTGCTTCACAGGCTTTGATCCTTGGCTTTGATTTCCCACACGGTATCACAGTCCGCTGGTTCTGAAGAAACAAGAGGCCCATTAAGTGCTGCCCAGCCTGGCGCTGATGGTCCCTCTCCAGCATCGCACCGCATCCAGGCCTGTGCCTGGGGATGTGCACAGCCCTGCTCCACTGCCACCCCATCAGCACCTCGCCGTGCCCGGCTCTAGCAGACGCTCAGGGCAAGGAGACAGTCCTTCCTACTAGGGGCTCGTTTATGCTTTGTGTGACTGGTACATTGCTTTGGCAATAAGCAGGTCAAGAAATAAATATTCTGTGTGTGTCCTTGCCAGAGCAGTGGAGATGAGGGCGTTTGCCTGCCTGCCCTGCTCTGTGCTTCCAAGTCCCCAAGCCCCTCCACACCACTTGACTTTTCTGTGTTTTTTTTTTAATTTAAATCTAATTTTGCTGCTGTATTGTGAGCTCCTGTCTGACTGGAGAGCTGCTGTTGCCTCAGGGCTGTGCTGCTGCTTTTCAGTCTTCCCATGCCCTTCCAATGTGCAGTCTGGAAAAACTTTGAAAAGACTCTCTCAAATTTGGGCATGTGTGCCTTGGGTCGTCCGAGGATCGGGGCTCTGCAAGGTGACAGTGTAAGGGCATTCCTCAACAGGGAGCACTCTCCATGTCTGCTCTTTACAAAATGGCAGCTGGTTCCACATGAATGTGCAGGATTTGCAGTTCCCCAGCCTGCAGACAGCTGCTCTGGAGCACGTCCGTGCTGCTTACTGGTGGGCCCTCTGGCTGGCCATCCCTGTCCTACAGCCTTGCTGCTGCTGCACGATGCTTTAGTGGGAGGAAAAAGACTGCTTGCAGCAAACAGCCCGACCTGATGGCTGTAGGAAGGTGCTTGGGAGGCCTTCAGTGCCTGCCCAGGGCAGGACTGCTCAGCCCCAGCTCTGTGCCAGCTTTGTTTTAGCTTCCCTGCCTGTTCCAAGCTGCAGCACTGCTGATCACAGCACGCCCGCACTCGCTTGTATTAATTTTTCTCCCCTCTCTGAGTCTCGTGGTGTTTTGGCAAACAGGCCTCAGCTGTAATAATTTCTGGCCCCTCGTGGGAAGTTATAACTCTGGCATAGTGAAATATAAACCGGCAGAAAATGGAGTGTTTCCTTCTGCAGCAGGCAGGCTCAGAGGTTTTCTTGTCGTTTCTCTCCCTGTTTTTGTTTTCCCCTTCTCAGCCAAAGGGCACAGTCACCCTCCTCCAAAAGAGCAAAAATGTGCTGGACTGATAAAATGGTGCATTAAGTTGATGCTATGCAAAGGTACAGCTCCAGGAGCCTGGGGAGGAGGCAGCAGTGGGAGGCATAAATATTGTTTGTCTTGTGGCTAAAACCATGCATCCTCGCTGCAGCAGTGTGCGGGGCAGTGCAGGTGGCCCCAGTCACTGCCTGTCTGCAGAGCTCCCTGCAAGAGCTTGGAGAGTTGGCCTGGGTTGGGATTTTAGGGTGCAGAGAAGAGAAGCAGACGACCAGAGGCCCTGGGGAAGAGGGTCTGGTATCTGGTATCTTCACCAAGAGGATCTGGTGCCCATGTACGTCACTTCTGATGGGAAGCTGCTGGGGCCTGAGTGCAGCACTGGGATGGGGCTGACCCTCACCACCCCTGAGGCTGCGCCGTCTCACCTGCACCCACACGTCCTCCCTCCCCGTGCAACCAGGGCTGCTCATTGCAAGCTGTGTGCAGGCTCTGCCCCACTCTCCCAGCTTCATTTTAGCCCGTTCTGCTGCTGATGCCAGCATCCCCTTATCTTGTGACAGATTAGCACAGGTTGAATTTTCTATGATAGCAGTCCACAGTCTGTCTCGTTGTATTTATTTTGTTCTGGCTGCTTTTCCCTGGGCTTGACAGTGTAATTTGTACAGATCTGTGCTGAATTTTCAAAACCCTCAAATGAGCTTTTTGTTAGTGGACAATTGATGGTGGAGACATTAAACAACAGAAACACTGAGAAGTCAGCAGCACACCTAGCATCCAGGAAGGCTTCCTAACCTCCAGAGGTACTCTTTGGCAAAGACTCCATGGTTCAGAGATTTTAATTAGATCTAATACTCCGGGTGACCAGCCAAGCATTAAAAGGCATAGCGGTTTTTCCGTTATATCCCTTGCTGTGGAGTTTTTTATTATTTATTTTAGATAGATGTGACAAAGAACTTCAAGATCCCAGTTTTCTTTGAATGGCACGAAGAGCTCTGCAGTCTGAGAGCTCCTTTCTGTGCACCGTGCTCCAGAATGTGCCTGCCTGCAAGCTTCCTCCACACCCACCCTGCCCCCCCTTGCCTGGAGTAACGTTAATGTGAGGTTGGAGGGAGTTTTAGGATCAGAAACTGGATTTCTGAGTGTCAGCATTGCCAGCTCCACTGGAAGTGCAGCATTCTCATTCTCATCCTCACCACTAATGCAGCTGCAGTGCCTGACAGCGCTGTGGATGAGATGCCAGGCAGAACCTAAACCCCTGTATCTCCATTTCACCAAGAGAGCTCAGAGCAGAAGCAAACACGGCCCAGCTGTACACACACAGAGGTAGAGACCAAAGCTGTCACTGCTGGAAACAGAGCTGGAAAAAACCTTCCTCCTGCTGCCTGGCTTGCACAGCCTGTCTGGGTTCTGTGTCTCTGGACTCCCACAGGAGCCCAGTCACAAACCCTGAATATGTCTGCCTTAAATTCACCTGAGCAGAAGGGCAGCGCAGGATTCATCCACCTCTCTGGGGGAGCTCCCCCTTCCCTCTTGCTGCCTGGGAGTTCATGTCTCACTCGGCACCTCTGTGTGCTGGCTGTGTTGGACATGCATGCAGCACAACCCTGACTGCTCCGAGAGCTGATGTTCACCTGTCCTGCCATCGTGCTCTTCCATCTTTGCCCTGGGGAAGTGGGAGAAGAGGCTGAGGCTGGAGAGGTGCTGGGATGCTGTGGGCAGCCCCTGTGCTCACTGTGGGTACAGCTGGAGCTGGGAGCAGTGGTGGTGGAGCTGCCCTGGGCTGGGGCTGCATGTGCCTGGGGGTAACACGCAGAGCTGAGGTTTTTGCTCTGGTTTTGTGAGCTAATAGCAAGCCTCCAGATAAATTTGAGGCCACTTCCTACCCAAGTCCATTTATCCTCTGTTTCTGCTTTTTTATGACCCTGTCTGCCTCTGTCTCATTTCTTGTATGATTCTCAGCACTGGCTGTTCCGCAGCTTTCTGCAGCAGTGAGAACTGTGGGTGTTTGCTGTAGCAGGGATGCTGACCTCTGTGTAATGTGGTGCAATTGCTGCTTCAAAGCCAAGCAGCGACTGAAGTGCTGGAGCTTTCCGTCAGAGCTGATGAGACCTGGGATCAGTGTGGGACTTCCAGGGTGCCATGTTCTGACTGAGCACTGCCAAAGAAAGAGTCAGCTGCACCCAGCTCCAGCCCCAGGGTGTTCTGCAAGTGGGGTCTGTGCTGGGGCAGCTGTTCACACCCAGCCCTCCCGTTTCAGCCCCATTCTTCCAGCCAGAGGGATGCACTCAGCCTCCTCCAGTCCTTGAGAAGCACTCTATGAGAGATGTGTGGGTGGCCAGACAGGCGCAGTCTGGTTCAGAGGCCCCGGGGACAGCGGGTCCTTCCTCCAGGTGAAGCTGGGGCAGGGCTGGTGCTGCAGCGTGGGCACACAGCAGCAGGGGAGTGTGGCGTAAATCAGCAGGGCAACAGTGAACGAGGGGGAGGCGAGTGCCGGGACAGAGGCCATTAAGGAGCAGAGGCAGTGCGGAACTGGAGGATTAATGGAGCAGTAACTGCAAGGCAGGGGCGAGGGAGGACTCCTTGCTGGGGGCAGATGGGCAGGCCATGGGCACACGGCAGGGCAGCACGAGTGGCCCAGCAGGCCTGTCCCCATCTGCACTGCCATCCCCTCCTGTGTGACACGCCTTTGTCTGTTTTTTCTGCAGCAACCCCAAAGTCCAGATAGAAGCGATTGAAGGAGGAGCGCTGCAGAAGCTGCTGGTCATTGTGGCTACGGAACAACCACAGGCTGTCAAGAAGAAGGTGAGCAGGCAGGGATCACCTCTGGGTACAGCCGTTTGGGATGCAGCTCTCTATAGGATGTCACACCTTACAATTGCTTATGCAAGCATGAGAGCTGTGCTGCATCCATTCTGGGGGCATCTGATGACCCCGTGCCCTCCAGCATGGTGCTGGTGGCCAGGCCACAGCTCAGTAGCCCCGATCGGTTGGTGCCAGTGCTGTGGTCTCACCCTCACTGCACACAGGGGTGCACATCTCCGCCTTAGGGGACAGGCTGGATGCTGCAGCTCTGCTGGGGGGAGAGGCGGGGATGCCCGCAGCAGACAACAAGCTCAGAGGGCAGCAAGCACGGGAGCTGACATTTGGAAGGAGCTAATTGCCAGAGCCCGCCCTGCGCCCTGCCTCTGGCAGTGGCCGGCAGCGGAGGCTTTGCAGCGTGGTGAGCAGCTCAGAGAGCCCCCAGCCAAATGTGCAGTGCTGTCCGTTGGGCTGGGGGATCCCTCGCTGCCTCCCCGCCGTGCTCCCCAGAGCGTGAGATCTAATTACCCTCGCTTTGGCATCTGATGCCACCACTGTTTGTTGGCCACAACATTTTCTGTCGTCTCCTGAACATGCAGCCCCACTGCTTAACACGGTGACCTTTTGCAAGATGGAATTTGATGGGGCGAGGCAACTCACAGCTCTTTTGTTCGTTTTTAATGTACCTGCCATCGGGCAAACAGTGAAGTGCTGCATGAGTTTTAACAAGGAGCTTCCACAAACGTGTTCCTCTCTGGCCTATGGCAGAACCCTGGGGGGGGCTGGCCAGTCCCCATCTGTTTGGCTGCACCCTCTCTGCTGGGTTGGAGCAATGCCCACAGGGAGCTGCTGCACTGAAACTCCTCAGAGTGCTCAGGGACCAACCTGCAGCTCACTCTGGGATGGGAAGCATGGCTGGGATGCAGAGACCCTCACCAGCAGCACCTCCTGAACCCTTGGTGGGTATGGACCCATTCCTTCCAGCAAACACAAACACGTCCTGCTGGCAGCAGGGCAGAGCTGAGGCCCTTTTTCAGGAGGACAAAACCCTAGATTTCTTCAGCCAGTTCATGTGCCCACACTGCCCCCAGCTCCCCAGGCCAGGTGCCCATGATGGGTTGTGCCCAGACTGTAGGTTTCCGCACCAATGCTCACAGCACTGTGCGGCAGCGAGGCCAGAAGTGCATTTCTTCGTTCCTTGGTCCTTTGGCCTATGGAAAAAAGGAGACAGAAACATCACTGATTTACCGGAGGCAACTCCAGGGATGTAAAATAGTAACAAATGGGGTCGGGGAAGCAATGGCTGTCAGCTCGGATCTGTCCGCAGAGCAGGGCACGAGGCTCGCCGTGGTGCGGGGCGCTGGTGCTGCTGGATCTGTGTGAGGTCCCCATGGCCCCACAGTTCTGCCTGAGGCTTGTGTCAGCCCAGCACTGTGCCTGGGAGCAGTCATCAGAATGGGTCTGTTGACCCCTGCTTGCCCCCTGCCGTGCCAACCCGTCTGTTAGGGACGTCGGTTAGAAGTGAGCATACGTGTGCTGCTGCCACACTCACAGTGTGTGACACTGCTCCTGGACTGGTCCTCTGCCTTCATGAGGCAAGAGAGATGATGTTCTCTGGTGTCCAGATCACCTTCAGCCCTGCTTTGTCCTCTTTGGGCATCTCAGCCCATGGCCAGGCTCTGTGCTGAAGGCACAGAGAGGGAACTACATGGATTGATGCTCTGGGACAGTGCAGGTGCTGGTTGTGGGTCTCTGTGGGTCACCAACTCCTGCAGTGATGGTTGGGGAGGGAGTTAAGGTGGGCATCACCCGACGGTCGTGGTGGGTGGGGTTGAGAGGTTTGGGATGCTCCGCATGGCTGGTCAACCCAGCGGGCTGCGTGGGAGCTGTGGGGGGCTGCCCACACCCCTCTGTGCTGCAGCATTACAGCCCTGCTCCCCAGCTGATGCACCGCTCTCCTGCAGGCACTCTTCGCTCTCTCCTCGCTGCTGAGGCACTTCCCCTATGCCCAGCAGCAGTTCCTCAAGCTGGGCGGCCTCCAGGTGCTGCGTGGGCTCTTCAGACAGCCAGGGACCTCAGCCCTGTGTGTCCGTGCTGTGACGTTGCTCTATGACCTCTTTGTGGAGAAGGTGAGGGGTGTGGGGCAGTGGGACGGGGCATCTTCTGTAGGGGAAGGGTCCTTCCCAGCTCCTGTGCTGGAGCTGCAGCTCCTGCACCTTTATTTTCACATACTATGGATTACTGTTGTCAGGTTAAACGCTGCCTTTCCTTGCCACCATTTGTTATTTAGTTTGTGTGTCTCTCTTACCCCGGAGAATGGGAATTAAATCCACTTTCACTGTGTTTATAGCCAATTTGCCCTGCAGATTATCACTGCTTTAACGCTCAGATTCCAGGCACCGCAGAGGAACGGCTGTGCTCTTAAACAGTTGTTTTCCATGGGATTTTGTGAAGGTGCACATTATTTTGATGGTTCTGAGATCCCATCAGGTGTGGGCTCTGACACCCTGTATGGGAATTGCTGAGTCCCAGCCTGAACCACTGATTGACCACCTGGCGAAAGGAATGGTGAGCCCTGGGAGCACAAGTGAAGGCAGTTCAGCTGTGTGACTGGAAGGGGTGGAGCCTGGCTGCACCTCTCTTAGACCTTATTTTAGGGCTGATTGCCACTGGGGAGGGATCACTGGTTGGAGATCCCTCCTTTGTGGAGTTTTCCTTATGAGCCCTGATCTTCAGAAACGGGTGAGCACCTTTCTTTTATAACACTATTGCATTCCCACTAGTCTCTTTGCTGCTGCACTCCTGTATTGCCCTTCCACTGCATTGGCCTTTCTGACTATAGCCCTGTCCCTTTGCACACAGTAGAAGGGTCCATGGGCCTGGCTCCTCCTGCCTACCTGTGTGCATCTCACACAGTCCCACAGGCCCTAGCTTTGCTCTGGCTGGAGGAGGTCCATAGGCCCTGCAGAGCCTCAGGTTTGTGCCCACACGTGGCTGTTCCTGCTTGCAGCCCTCCAGGCACAGCCTCTTCCAGAGCCTGCAGGGGAAGCAGGAGCATGCTGGAACCTGGTGGGGAGCAGGACTAGGCCAGGTGTGGCCAGCAGGTCTGGGGTTGCCTGGGTGGAAATGTGCTTCTAAAATCATACAGTGACATCAGCCCCTGTGAGTGCCAGCTCTGCAATGAAGTACAAAGCAGCATCTGAATGACATTTGCCTTCTCTTTTTTTCCACCCCGAATCCTGAATGCCAGAGTACAAATGGGCATTCAGCAGTAGCACTCCTGGGATCTAGAGTTGTGGTGGTATCGTTCCTTGTTGTCTGCATGCCCAGCAGTTTGGTGGCACAGAGTGCTGTGATGGAGCAGCTGCCCTGGGGGTAGCAGAAGAAAGGTTTGGAGAGGCACCATGGATATCTTTGGGGACCCAACTGGCCATGGGGTCAGGACTGTCCTGTGCTTCTCACGGCTCTCCCTCTGCTCTGGGTTTCTGCTCCTTGGCCCCACAGGAGCCTGAATCCTTCTTCACCTCCCTGAGCCACAGGGTGCTGAGATCCCTGGCACTGAGCTGCATGTGCAGCAGTGTGCATCACTCATCTCCTTGCGTGGCAGGAGCTGCAGCGTGCACTGTGCAGCGTGTCATGTACAGGCAGCAGCTCCGTGCTATGGGTCATCACCTGCCCCTTGCCCTCCCACAGATGCTGCTGGAGGACTCTCAGCACAGCGACCAAGCAGAGGAGAAGGTGCAGCAGTACCGGCGGGTGCAGCTGGTGCCGGCAGTGCTGGAACAGGACTGGTGTGTGGCAGTGCCAGGGCTGCTGGCTTTGCCAGAGCACGACGCACGTGAGAAGGTACTGAAGGCAGTGGCTGTGCTGATGGAGTTCTGCAGGGAGCGCTTCCGTGGGGACACAGCCCTCAGTGCCACGCTGGGGCTGCTGCGCAGTGAGTATGAGGAGCTGGCAGCTGCCGAGCGCAGGGACGGCGATGGGGATGGGTACTTCCAGGAGCTGCTGGGCTCTGTGAACAGCATCCTGCAGGAGCTGGGCTGAGGCTGGAGCTCAGACGGGTCAGGATAATGGTGTGATGTCTGCTGGACACCTGTGTTGTGTAAGTGCACTTTGAATAAATGGCTGAGCTAAGGGAGTTCTCCCAGTGGGAATGTGCCAACAGTTTGTTATTGGATGGAAGTGCTTGGGGTACACATCCTTAGTATTGAGCATCTCTGGAAAACAGGTCTCTGCCCTGGAGGGATGGGGCAGTTCCAGCTCACACTGCTGCTGTCCTCCAGACAAGGACCTGATGCAGATGCCCTCTGCAGCCCAGTGTGGTGCCCTGGGTCCACTCCTTCCCTCACAGGAGAGAGTGGGGTGCTGAAGTGTGCCTTACCCTGTGAGGAGCCATTTGCTGCCTGCCTGCGTTCCTCTTGCCCTTGGAGGTGGGCTGCAGAGAGTGGTGTGTAGGACCCAAGGCCTTGGGTGAGAAAGACGCTAACTCCCAAATCCTGCTCGTGTGCTGTCCTGCTACGTTGCTGTGTGGAGCCACTTCCTAGTGCAGGCTGTGACCACTTTTGGTTTCTGTGCTCCATTCCAGGATTGCTCTCTGGCAGCTGCAGGTATTCCAGTCAGTGCCGCTCCTGCAGGGCAGCAGTGTGACCCAGGGCTGGAGGTGCTGATGGTACCAACACCACTGCAGAAAAATAAATTAAAACCGATAAAGGAAGGCTGCTGGTTTCGTATGCAGCCCTGTGGCATTGCCTGTGAGCTCACTGCAGAGCTGCCTGCAGCCGGGCTGTGCCATCCCTCACCCACTGGAGCTGAGGTATTTCTGGCCGTGGCTGCGGTCGGTCGGCTGTCATTGCTGCAGAGCAGCACTAATTGCAAGTATTGATTTGGTGGTGTTTTTTTCTTTTAATTCTCTCTTCGGGTTTCGATTTGGGCTGCCTTCCTGGGATTAAAAATTATTTTTGTTTGTTCCAACAAAAGCAGTGCTGTTCCCAGCTGCCTGCTTAGGGCTGGGGTTGCTGTAGGGTAAATACCATCTGATGGCAGTCACTGCTCAGGGGGGACAGATTTCAGGACTGGGGCAGTGCTGGTTTCCCTGCAGTGCTAAATGGGACTGAAGCATCCTGGCTCTATAGCCCTCATGGTCCTTGGACTACAGGGGTGTATGCAGCAGTGTGTGGCTCTGTGTGCAGTGCTCTCCCACTGCCATAGAGTTGGGGCCATCTCAGGGCAGCAGTGAGGACAGCTGTGCCCATAGAACCCTACAGTGGTCACCAATGGTGTTCCTGCCCTCAGTGGGGGCTCACTGCAGGGAATGCAGTTCTGCTGGGCTTTGCCTTTTCTGCTTTGCCCCCTCCTTGGCCTGTTGTGTCCCACACTGCTCACACAGGGCCCAGATGTGCGGCTGCATAGATGTGCACCACGCAGAGCCACAGAGTGAGCAGCTCATGGAGAACTACAGCTGACAGCATTTCCATCCAACTGCCAGAGGAGTGCAGGGAAGGAAGAATGTCCAAAATGAAAAGAAAAAAAAAAAAGGAAAACATTCCTGGAATTGCTTACCAAACAGCACTCTGATGCTCAGGGAAGATGCTGCTGAGATAGCACAGTCAGCTCCTACACCCAGAGCCAAAACCCAGACCCAAGGGCTCTGCCTGCAGGCTCAGGCTGGAGACTTTCCTCACCACCCCATGTCTGGGCAGCCACTTATCCCATCAGTATCTGTGAGCACCAACAAAGGGGAGCTGCAGGCAGGCAGTGTGGCTGTGGTTCTACTGCATTTCTGCCCCAGAGACCGCAGCGTTGCATTGCAGCTGTGTATGCTGAGCACTGGGGGCCCTGTGAGGGAGGAGCTGCTCCTTTGGGTACACGGGAGCTCCTGCTGCACTCCTCCGTCCACAGAGGGAACAAACAGCTGTGTGGTGTCCCTGAGCAGGGCAGTGCTGGCAGAACATCCCATGTGCACTTCTTAGCACTGCTGTGGGCTGTGCTCACATGCTGCTGCCAGAGGAAAAGCCTTCCCTCCAGCACTGCAGATGAGACAAACTGCACAAGTCCTTCCCCAGAGCTTAATTACATCAAGCAGTAATTACTGTAATTCTTTTCAATTGGCTCTAATATAGTTACGGTGCCGCTCCTGTGCCGAATGCAGCCTGTCTGGACCCTGGTGGCTCCCGAAGGCCAGCGATGCTCCCAAAATTCACAGCACAACATGAGTTTGCATTTACACAAAACCTGGATGGAACTAAATGTCTGTTTGTTGCGATTTATTTTTGTAATGCTAATACATGGAGTTCCGAAGGAGTGGTGTGTTTGATGACAGCCACTGAACAGCACGGGGAATAGAACCTTTCAGGCAATTACATTAGTACCAGGAAAAAGAAAGAAGTCACATTGTGTGAAAGCAGACAGTAACCAGGCATGGGACAGACACACAGCGTTGACCCTCGGGTGTTTGTGGGGCAGCAGAGATGCGGACAGCAGTGACACAGCAGTGCACTGTCACCTGTCTTTGGAGGCTGCAGCACTTGGGAGCAAAATGGGCAACATTACTGCAGTAACTCCTAATCCTGATCAGCGGTTGGGTAACCCAACAGCAACAAGCTTCACAGAGTAAATTGTGCTCAAGGTAAATGGAATTAGAACATAACAGCTGCCAATGAGTGGCTCTCAAATTCAGTTACAGTCACAACACCACACACACAGTGCACCAAATCCTGGCCCCCAAACCGCTCACAGCCTTCTGGGGAACGCAGGACCTCGCTGGTAGGAGTAAAGCACAGTTGTAGCATGTAAATAAGAGTGAAACGATGCCTGTAGGTACATCACCACACTGTGCCTGGCTGCAGCGCAGCCAATGAGAGCTGCTGGGTGCACACAGCTATGCTGGGAAATGGGCACAGTGCTGCCTGTGTGCATGTAGAGAGGAAGCACTGCCAACACCACGCACAGCACAGCACAACGCACGGGTGGGAAAAGCAACTTTATTGTGTCCTGCAGCAACAACATCAGTGGTCTGTACTGGGCATTACCACTCTCATGTCATACAGAAGCCAGCAGCCGTGCCCCAGCAGCCACGGGGGCACAGGGATGGGAAGCACAGCACAGGGAGCTCCCTGCCCAGCTGTGTGCCATGCAGGAGGTGCTCGCTGTGTTCTCGCGCTCCTTTCAGCACACGGAGCTCACTGGCTCTCCACTCCCAGCAGGAATACACATACATACAATAATCCGTTTTGAAAACTTTTTTTTCGGGTGAAAAGACCTAATTTTTCCCTCTTGATCACAAGGCAAAACGGCAGTCTCCAAGCAGAACGATTCAGCTATCGGCATTAACTGTTAGTGTTATTGTAAAACCTCTTTGGTTATAGAATATTTCATTTAAAGCGAGATTATACAAAATAATTTCCAGCTAGAAATACACCCCTGGAATCTAAAAGCAATCTAAATTAACACACTCTCTCAGGCTGGAGCTATACTGATAGGATTTGTAATTTGAGGATTTCCCCACGTGATCTAAACAAAGTTATCAAAATTATATTAAGTAAATACATTTTGAGGAGTAGTAAACTTCTGAGAATCCTTAGAATATTAAAAGTAGAGTTCTGGAAGTAGCAGTAGTGGCCTAAAGGAAAAACCAACCGACACGGAGACCTCTAAATGCTCTCCATCGCCTTGAACTCGCTGAGCGCCTGCACCGGGCTGACGTGCTTCTTCTGGGACGCCCGCTTGATTTTGGTCTGGGTCTCGTCCTGCTTCTCCCTCTTGACCAGGGGCTTCTTCTCCGGAGCCTTCATCTTCCAGGACACGGCGGGGAGGTTGAGCGAGGCCATGCCCTGCGACTTCTGGTACTTGGTGGACGCCACGTAGGACGCCTTCACCGTCTGCACCACGGCGTTCATCAGGTTCTTGGCCGCCTGGATGAGGGACATGGCACTGTCCACCTGCCGGGAGGAACGGCGCAGTTACTCGAGGTGGAAGTGCCTGAGCAGCTGCACAGCAGTGCTCCGGGGCTCCGTGCTGTAACCACACCACCACTGCTCTGCGTGGTTTTCCTCAACATCTGCACCCCAACCTCACGGCGATGCTCCCCTGCTGACAGTGCAGACCAAAGGGCTGCACGCTGCTCCGTGCTAATGGCAACCACAGGGATTCGTGTTCCGCTGTTTGCTTTTGTGACTAAGCTTTAAAAGCAGCTTATCCTCTAATGAAATTAATAAGATCACGGTAATGTCTGTATTACTGATAATAAACATTTAAATCACCCGAGAATATGAAGTTATGTTACAAAGGGAGGAATGCAGTGTTATCCTCAGCCAGGCCTGGCGCCCTTCGTGAGGTGGTCCGTACTGACAGGAGCTTTAAAATGAGAACAGAAGACGTGGTTTTGGAGGCTGTAGTGTGTGGCTGATGAAGAGCCACAGTGCAGGAGGTGAGGGCTGAGGTGTGTGTGGGCAAAGCGGGGCTGACTGCACTGTGGGCTTTGTGCATGGCTGCTCCATCCCATCCACACACACAAGACCAGGACCTGCTGCTCACAAATGCCAACGATCCTCAGCAGGATGAGAGCTCAGCTGCCTCTCCACATTTAAATTGCAGCATGTATACATCCAGGGAAGATCTGGGGGAAAATGCAAGCAAAAAATGCCCAACAGCAAACAGTGTGAGCAGGACTTGGAGGACTGCACGCTGCGTACCGTGGTGGCAATCTGTGCTGTGCCGCACAGCAAAGCATTGCCCTCCCCTGCCCAGCCATCGCACTGCCAACACTGCACTGCCTGCCACTACTTCCATGGCTGTTCACAGCAGGAGGAATCCCATCCGTTGCACTGAAAGCAAGGAGGTGCTGTTCTAAAGGAGTTCTAAGACTGCTCAGGGTGCAGTGCCAGCTGCCTGGGCTGCAGCTCTGCCTCTACAAAATGTTTGCTGCCTCGGGATGGGGAGAACGCCGGCGCTGATGGAATTCCCTTGCAGACTCAAGGCCTTCCCCTGTAACCTGACAGAGCTGGAAACAGCCCCAGCATCACTCAGCCCCATGGGCAGATTGGAGGGGAGCAGATAAAGTGGCAGATTAGACAGCAGATGCCTGCTCGCATAACTAATTTATGGCAGGAGGGAATGTAAATTCTAAAGAAGCTGAATAATGGCAGTAAAACCCTGGAGTCCACATTACTGTGTAACGACACATCCACTCCTCTGACAGCACAATGCCTTCAGCCTCTCAGAGAGCAGGGCATCATGCAACAGAGCAGCGTGGCACCAAACATCCATCCCATCCCATCCCATCCCATCCCATCCCATCCCATCCCATCCCATCCCATCC
>JAPSGF010000149.1:478854-584295 GCA_035772895.1 Perdix hodgsoniae
CCCATCCCATCCCATCCCATCCCATCCCATCCCATCCCATCCCATCCTCGTCTTCATCCCATCCTCATCTCCATTCACATCCCAGGAGGCGGATGGGCAAAAGCACTGCAGGTTACACATAACCAACCAGGGCAAAGAGTACACCAGAACACATTGCATTCTGCTCTCCCGTCACAGAGAGCCACCTCAGCTCCCTCTTAAAAGGAAGTTTTTCAGGAAGGGCAGTGAAACTGCTGTGCTATGCAATGGCTGCAGGGCAGCAGGGCAGCGTCCAGAGCTGCTGAAATCCCCGCACTGCTCAGAGCACGGCTGCTCAGATGTTAGCAGCTCCAGGAGCATTACAGGACCCCATGCGCTCCAGGACTCTGCAGATACATGGGTGCTGATTGAAGTGATTTAACCTTCATGATAGTGAAATACCAGACTGCATGGAGGTAGTGAAGAGGTAGTGAAATACCGGCAGACTGCACGGAATGAAGCCTGTCCTCAAACAGTGCTGAGTGTGGAAAAGAGAAGCATTCCTCTCTTTTTCTGTATTCTTTCTCCTTTCAAACATTAATGAGCAGTTGTTACCCTTGGGGAAAGAACCATGTAGAGCCACACCCCTACGTACCCCAGACACGACGAGTTCCCCTCCGAGGTTCTGCACTTCAGCCTTCACTTTGCTGCAGATGTTGAGCTGGTGGCAGTACAGAGCGATGCGCTGCAGGTAGGCCAGCAGGTCCTGCTTGCAAGCCG
Organism: Perdix hodgsoniae; assembly: GCA_035772895.1. Lineage (NCBI taxonomy): Eukaryota > Metazoa > Chordata > Aves > Galliformes > Phasianidae > Perdix > Perdix hodgsoniae. The sequence continues at coordinate 479,593 of JAPSGF010000149.1, forward strand.
AGTCTGGGCACTGCAGGGAGAGACACAGCAAGGGTTGGCCTGGAGATGGGAGAGCTGCAGCTCAGCCACTGACTGCTGCATACTGCTGTAGTTTTGAGCTTTGGCTTTCTTAAGTCAGCTGTTCAATACATGGCTAAATACACACAAACCCCACAAGCAGTAAATAGGGCAGTGGGAACCTGAGCTGCCCAGGAAGATAAGGAAGGCACCTGGGTCCTGCAGGCTGCTGAGCTGGCTCCCAAAGCCTTCCCTCTGTGCTGGACAGAAGCAGCAGCAAGGATTGCAGGTTCCAAGTAGCTGCTCCTAACCCAGCCCCAATTCCTAGCCTAGCACTTAGTGCCATAAGCTAGCAGACGATAAACCCAACAGTCACCTGATGATATCCCACAAAACAGGTATTTTACTGACAGCTGTTCCCACATTGCAGCAGCGTGGAAGTGAGATCCCTCACCCGGCACAAAATACAGTTTCTCAAGTGCTTGCTGAAGCACTCAGCCACGAAAGTAACTTGTTCAGTTTTGTATTTTCCAGCACCCCACGCGTTCCCCACACAGGGAACCCAAACGCCCTCCAGTGCCCCACAGCACTTCCCAGCACCACCTCTGCACAACGAGCAGCTGCAGTGCCATCCCAGCTGAGATGGGGACACAGCATCGCCAGCGGTCAGGAGAGCACTGCCCACCCCACACACTGCACCCCAGCACCCGTGTGCTACAAGGCACCGTCAAATGAAGATTCACCACAGAGATGGTAGGCTTGGAAAAATAACTTTACATGTGGTGGCAATTTGCTGGCAGTCGGGCTTACTGCCTACTGCCTCATGGCCTGTCCTCGCCTGCCAGAGAAAGGAAAAGCCCAGCTCTCTGAGCCTGCCTGCCACCAGGGACCTCCTGTTGCACACAGCTTCTGGAGAGAACCCAGCGGAGGGCTGCAAAGACATCAGGGCCTGGAGCATCTTTGGTGAGGGAAGCGCCCTGGGGCGGCTCAGCATGGAGATACCTGCGACATCCCTGTGATGCCCTGTGATTCTGTGCTCTGGGTGGCAGCAGTCGCCTTTGTGCCCCCCAGCCACGCTAAGGACACAGCGAGGCACCTGCAGCTCTCTCCTGATTTCTGTCAGCGAAGTGAAAACTGAATAACAAAGAGGTGAGGTCTGCTGGTTATTTTCTTAAGTGAATCAATACCAGCCAGCAGTGCAAGATGTTTTAGAGAAAGCCCACAAACACTGTGGGCCAAAGAGCTAATGAAACCCTGCCATTAGCATTTGGGAAATGCTCTCCATCTCCTGAGCAGCTCCGCTAAGGCTGAGTGCTGACACATGCACACTGTGCTGTGGCAGGGGGTTGTGCACAGCTCGGGGTGCTGTATGGGTGGGAATTATAAAGAGCCTGCTGCATGCTTATCTGTGGTGGCAGAAGGCAACCAAACAGCAGTGTGGGGGTAAAAAAACGGGACAGGAGATATTATTCAATAGTAGACGTCAATATGACATGACTGGGAAACCCACAGCCTACACTGTGTGCACTGATTCTATGAGCAGAGCGGAGAAGTCAGTTCAAAAACCAATGATGTCTCCAAGAGATATTACCCAAGATAAAAGACAGCATTCGGGGCCAGGCTGGATGTGGCTCTGGGCAGCCTCCCATCGCTACACGCAGCACCACGAGGGATGGGTTTTCCCTTTCTAAATATTTCAACATTAAAAAAAACCAAAAAGCAGAGAATCGCTGTCTTGCAAATCATTTTCGTTTGTGTTGTACTCATAACTCCTTTACATTCTCCCATTCAAAACAAGCAGGCTGCTACTCTGAGTGAAGGATGGAATACCTCTGGGGAAATCTGCGGGCTGATGGCTAGACGTTTCTCAGCAGACATGAAATAGCTGGGATAATAGCTTTTATGGTTTCGAAGGCACTGCGTTGTAAAGCTGGCTGGCAGCAGGAGCTGGGAGCCCCAGCACAACACCAGGGCTGTGATTCACCACTGCCACGTGGCCTGCAGGACACGAGGACAGCTCTGCTTGCTCACAGCCCTGTGTGACACAGGAAGGCATTCGTGCTCCAGCAGAGCGGCTGCACGCAGTCCTCTGTCGGGATGTCTACATTACTGCGAGCTTCTACAGAGCATGTAAGCATATCTAATGAAATATGTAAGGTGGAAGTATTAGCAGGGTGTGGAGTCACAAAAAAGCCATATTCCTGTCAAAGTGACTAACTGTGCTTTCCTGCTCGTATTTATCTCCTGACCTGTGCTCCATCTTTTACATTTTTACCGACTAGATGCCTACTAAAAGCAGCCATTTAGCCTTCCTCCTCTCTTTCAGCACTGCTCGGTGCAGAAACCCCTACACCAGGTTTGTGTAAAACATGAATTAGAAAAAGCAGCATTGTGAACTTTCAGCCTAAGATCCCCCGAGGTCTCCAACACAAACTGCTCCTTGCCTCATTCCCCTAGGGCAGCAGTGGCACCTGATCCCCAGAAATACAGCTGGCAGAACGCTACAGCAAGGAGCCCCATTTTAAACACCACTTTCCCACTTTTGCTCCTCATCAAATGTTTTTCACAGCACTATTAATACACTGAGGTGAGCACAAAGTCCTCTTGATGCAACACTTAATAGAGGATCTGCATTACAAAGATTTAATTCCAGAGTAAGACGGCTTCATTAGAAGCCTGGAATTATCAATTACGTTCAGAGCAAGACTGAAAAGCAAGCAACAGCTGCACAAAACACAGCAGCCATGATCTCAGACCCAACCTACTTGCCTTTCAGGGCACCTTCTAAAGGCAGAGCATTATTATGTCTGCAATTTGGGTGTGGACTGAGACCAAAGGTGAATCTGCTTGGCCCAACCCAGCTTGTGCAGTGGCACAGGATGCGTTGCATAAACCCTGAGCTGGCCAGGCTCAGTGCTACAGAATTCCTTCCAAATACTACAGCACATGGAGCACAGCACCTGCACCACAGCCTGGGATGATGCAGAGCACCCAGCATTCCTGGCTCCGCATCTCCGTCAGCTTTGGCTGGACAGAAGGAATAATGCTGGCAGCTCTGACATGAATGGTGAGGCCAGCATTCATCTATGGGGCATTTGAAAATTGTTCAGTATTAAAAAGCTGCCTCAGAAATAATATTACAGGTTGTGCAAATAGGCCACGTGCAGTAATTACAGCGTTGCCTACACAGCCTTGTCATTGCCTTGGGAAGTGTTGGGCAGCCCGAGCACGATGACAACAACAGAAACTGTTCCAGCCCTGCTCGGTTAGAGGCACCAGCATGGCTGCTGCGTGGCACAGAGCAGGGCTGTCAGAGTGCAGGTGCTTGGCTGAAGCCAGGGAGCTGCAGGTTTCATGGCTGGACGTATCTAGCTGCTTACACTGCTGAGGGTGGCAGGAGAGCAGCGAGCAGGAGAACCACACAACTGGAAATTCAGTTCAGAAAAACACCCCAGACCTCACAAGTAACCACACATTGCAGCATTCGTCATGTCTGCGGTCCGAAAGTTCTCCTGTTGCTCATTTGTGCTGGAGGGTCATGAAAATGAACTGCGACTTACGTGGTCAGCAATAGTGCGTCCCAGCTTGTCCATCCTTGACCCAGCCTCTGCAATCTTCTTGGCTGCGCTAATCACATCTGATGTATTTTTCAGTGGACCTTTACCTCTGTAAAACAGAACAGATCATACGTCTGGCATCAGAGGAACAGAAGACTGAACAAGATACTGCACTTTCTATTGCTTATTACAGTGGAAGTGCAGCCGACAGCACAAATGAGGCTGCACAAGCAGGCAGGTCACAGGTGCAGCCATTACTGCCTCTTCATGCACCTCCCAGGCAGATCCCCCCCGCAGCCTCTCCCCACGTTCAGATTAAATGTAGGAATAAAAACATCTTAAAACTTTACTGTTTCAAGCAAACTAATTATGATGAGAGATAACATTTTAGAAGACAGATTTGTAATTTGCATGGAACGCAACATCAAGTTTAAAAAATAGTGTTGTATGAAGTCTAGTAAATGGATTTCAAAAGCCATCAAAAAAACACTCTTTCTTTTGCAAATAACTGTGTGAGGAACTATTTCTGCAGCACAGCAGTATCAAGAAGCCCATAGAACTTAATGTTGTAAAGAACCGAACAACTATATGTATGTATAGTTGCATATATATATATATCTATATATCTATATATCTATATATCTATATACACACACACATATACTATTTGGGACCAAATCACCCTTAAGAAAGAAAGAATGTCAGGCAATAACTGCATGTATCTATAGATCAATTTAAACAGTTATTACCACCCCAGTCAGTGCACAGTAACGCCTCTCCCATGTTAATACCCAGGCTTTAACAGGTTCACATGTAAAGGAAATTACAGGAACCAGGACTGCTAAAAAGGATCCCCATCTCAGGCAGTTCTGAGAGAAGGTGTTGTGTGCACAGATTAAAAAGACTCACCTGGTGAAGTCTGTCATTTCCATCATAATCATACACATTTGTTTGGCCAGAACAATTATATCATTACCGCTGTCATCCCATTTTGATACTTCAGCATCCAATTTGCTCTTTTCTTCCTGGAAGCTCGCTACCTGCTCAGCAATCTTGGCCTTTTGCTCTTGAGGGAGCTGTGCCATGATAGCCTGAAAGAGAGAGCTTTCTCACAGAGCCTCCTCCAGCCACAGTGCAGAAGGCTTTGTGGAACATTTCACTGATAACCAATTTAAGTTATGTAGATGGGGGATAAAACTTTAATAGCGATCCTCTACCGAGAGGGTTTCCAAAATGATTTCCTTCCATTCTGAACACAAAGTTTATGCTGTATGAATTACTACCAGCACTAAAGAAGAAAAAATGCCCGGACAGACAAGCTGACATCCAAAGCACAGGCATCTGCATGGCAAAACTGTGTGAACTCCAACCATGTTTGTCACATGCTACTATCCATCAAAGAACAGCAGCACGGCGAGGAGGGACTTGCCTCTTCTCTAAATGGAAGAGTTTTGGAAGGAGGATCCACTTGGGTATCTTTCAGTGTTGTAATGCACAAAGGAAATATTATGGATCTGACAAAAAATGCTATTTTGAAACATGAATGCTGAAAAAAGTGCAAGTGGAAATAAAGAATATGTGCTTACTCCTGCATAAAATCTACTAGCATGGGTTTATGGCCTGTATGAGCCTCAGTGCCTTTGCCTTCATAAATACTGGGAGCATCCAGCCTCCAGCAGCAGGTGAAGAGGAGCCTTAGGGTGAAACGCACCTGGCAGCGCCGTGCTGAAAGGTGAATGAGAAATGTCTGCATGTAAATAGAAGGAGGGGAGGGGTGTGGAATGGAGGGCGCTGCCAGAGGAGGGAGAGCACAAAGGCACTCGGAGTTTGCACGGCTCCAAAGCCAATGTGGCAGTTTGATAAATAAGGCCTCGCCACTCCTGTCTGCCTGCGGACAAAAAGAGCCTTCAGAAAAATCTTTCGTGGCACTTTCCCAAGAGGATAAATTGTTATTGATCCAGAAGGGAACACATCAAGCAAAAACATAGGTAAGGCCTACTTTTCCTTCCATGTACCAATTTTAAGTTATCACCTGTTAATGATTATGTATTACGTATCAGTGCTTTCATTTTTAACAGTCATAGGAAATTCACTTAGTTTAAATTACTCCATTTTCGAGCTGCTCTCGTCTTGATTAAAGGCCCAGTGGCCAAACGTATGCATAAGAAGACCTTTCGTAAAAAATGCCTGAGCTGTGAAGTTTTGTGCCCACACAGTATTTGCCTGTTGTAACTAACAGCCACACAACAGAATTACTTGTCCTGTATCTTCCTGCAGACACTCCTTGCCTAACCAACGGGCAGTGCCTACAACACCTGGTTTGGGTTGGATGTCAGGGGGAAGTTCTTTACAGAGAGAGTGGTGAGGCGCTGGAACAGCTGCCCAGAGGCTGTGGATGCCCTGTGCCTGGAGGTTCAAGGCCAGGTAGGATGGGGCCCTGGGCAGCCTGGGCTGGTATCAGATCTGGAGGTTGGTGGCCCTGACTGTGGCAATGGGGTTGGAGCTTCATGGTCCTGGAGGTCCCTGTCAACCTGGGCCATTCTGTGATTCTGTGCGATGCTCTGGAGCAGCTCATCAGTATGAAAAGCATTCAGATCTTTCAAAACTTCTACCACAAAGCACAGGTGTTTGTGACATCCATCACACCAACACTGCTGCATCTCACTTGAACTCCTTTTCCCAAGGAAACTGGAAACAGAATGGCTGCTTTCTGATCTAACGTTTTCACCAACATTTAACCTGGATCTTCAATACGAGCTGAACTGCTTCTTGAGAGCTGGACACACTCCGCTAACAAACAGATTTCCTTCTTACCCTTGCACTTTGTCCAGCAATGAGTTGGTCATCTTCTGTCTGAATGCTTGTTCTGCTTCGGACATCGAAATCCTCCGTCTCGAAGTCGGAATCATCCAACTCCTCGGGGGTCTGAGGGGAGAGAAGTGCACCAAGAGTCAGACAGCAGTTTGAATGGCTCTAAAATCAAAGAGAATGCTGTGTTTGTGAGAATGGAAAGAAACAAAGGTAAGAGTTATTCAGTGTTCTGAGCAGGAAGGTGCACCAGGCCTGCGCCCAGCTGACGAACACGTGTGGAACACACAGCTGAGTGCTCACGTTAAACACGGTAGAAATCCCCCAAATTACTGAGCAGTCACTGAACATCTGAGATTTGTCAGAGGACACAAATGCACAGAGGAGCTGAAATACAGAAAAAGTCTTTCCAAAATGAACATCACCTTCTGCAACTTTGATAAATGTAAAAGCTTCGCTTGACGTTCTGAAGCTAAAATTACATACAACTTTCAGCCCTGGTTCACAACCACGGACGTCTTTAGCACAATTATGAATCAAAGCATCGACTGAATTAACAACAGACAAAATGTATCGAAATTTATTCTTATCCCCCAGGAGAAACTTAAAATTTTTAGCTAGTAAGGGCCAGCTTTTATGCTGTAGGCTAAACCCAGCTGACCTACTTCCCGCTTGCCTAGAATTTATTTTTGCTGCTGCCAGTCTGTGGCTGGCAACATTTTTATAAAGCTTATCAGTTCAAACTGCATGTTTGTTAAAATACTGAATGCATCTCTGCTGAGCGTGGAACTCGATGGCAATTCTGCAGAGCTGGATCAACAAAGAACTTCACTGATCAGTGCCAGGAGTTGTCATTAATAGACAAAATGCAAACAAAATCCTTGTTCTCCAGGTTCCTTTCCCATGCTCAATTTCATATACTTGTTTCCTGATACTGATGCAGACATCTCGTAATACACATAAAATATAAACACCTATGCAAAAGAGTTGCAAAAAAGCAGAGGTGGCTGAGTGTGCTGACAACTGAGACGTATTTTGGCCCCAGCTCCTGCCCATGCCTGTAAGAACTGAGCAGGGACAAACACTGCTGAGTACATCGCAGTATCAAGATTTTAAGAAAAGGGTTAAAAAAAAAGTCCCCCCAAACACATTCTGCCTCATCTTTAGGAAGATGCTGACAATGCCAGAGCCCCTTCTATTCCTGTCCATCCCACAGTCTGGAGGCAAAGACTCTTCTGGGGCTGACAGGAGTTTGCCTGGGGATCAGGGAGCTAAGAGCTTTGTTTCAATTACTACAGAGAGAGTGAGATTTTACTTCTGAAAAGAGGCTGCAAAAGCACAGAAGTCAGGTAATGAAATGACTTTTCCTTCTGGTTTCCAAGCAGCAAGCCCCAGAGCTCAGGGTCAGCCAGCGTGCTGCCCCGGCCATGCTGTGCAGCATCCTGCTGCCGGGAGGCTGCGCCTGCGCTCAGCCAGAGCCCACGGCCTGCAGAACTGGGGTTCTGGCAGCTTCTCTTTTATCTAACTGCATTCTACACCTTACAGCCCTCTGGACAACAAATAACAACACCTTGACTTTTTTTGTAGGTCGTCAATGTGTCAGCAGTGCGCTGCCGCCAGCGACTGGCACCCTGACATCAGCAACAGGGGGAAATGTCAGCAGTCCTGGCACTGCCAGCTCTGCTAATTACTGCCGACGTGCAATTGGCAGCCCTGCTCCCATGTCCTGAATAACAAGGACTCTAGCAGGGGGTGAATCCAATTAGCTCGTCTGCAGAGCAGGAAAGCACTGATATCTTCATATAACATTGGCTCTCTATAAATCCCGAGCGTAAATACAAGGGAATTATATGGAGAGCACATATGTGGCTGTCAGCTTTTCTTCTGATTTTCTATCTGATTCTTTGCTTTAAGCAGCAAACATGGAAGACAGTATTGCAGTGGTTACTGTAATCACATATGTTGTGGGGCTGTGCATTGTCAGCTTACAGAGATGCATCTGCATTGGTTATCACTGTGAAAGACAAGGAGAGTTCATCTGTAAGGCATTTACTTTGGAGTTGGGGGGTACAGGGAAAAAGCAAACGAGGAATAAAAGCTCCACACTTCTGTTTGCTGTGTCTGGCTCCTGCCCCTCTTCACCATGGTGCTGCTCTAAAGATCTGCCCACAGGCCGGCCTCAGCCAGAGCTGTGCTCTGTGTGCCTCCAAACCACTGCAGCAGCTCCTCTGCCCCTTCTCTGCTGCCCCCAGGTCTGTGAACCGGTCTCTTTTTAACGAGGTTAGCCAATTAATGAATACATGCTATAGAAACCTGGAGAGAACTACAGACTGAGCTCTTCTAAACTCATTTTCAGCTAACTAGCATTAATTCTCAAAATTTACTTAAGAAAGAAACATTAAGCTTTACTTTGAGGCTCTTAAACCATGAAAAAGCATCTACAGTAGGAATTCACTTGCAATTGTTAAATCAAAGGTCACTGATTTAGCACATTAATAAACGAGGCATTAACATGATTTTATAAAAGATGCGTGAAGGGTATTTAGCATCACCGCTCAAGGCTATCATTGATGCTCAGATCTGTTTAATGAATCTGAGTCAACACGCACTTCTGAAGCACTCCACAGAGTGATTAGCAGTTTTTAAGACTGAGAATGTTAACATGAGCTAAATGAAAATCTTACGCTGTCTGCTCTGAATAAAATTGATGCATGTTAGCTCAGTGACTGGGGGAAAGTGAGCAGAGACTGAAAGCAGCTTAGGTAAGTGACACTCACTCTGATCATCAATACAGCTTTCCGGATATCTCTGATTCCATCGTACACCAGTCGCGAAGCGTCAATAAATTCATTTTCATCCATCGGCTGAGCAGGGTCTGAACTCAGTGCTTCCACGGCAGCTTCTACTTGCTCAGTAAAGCGTGGCATAACTGTATTAAGAGCACAGAAGAGCCGTCATTTCCAACCCAGTAACACAGATACCCTCATAGGTGAGTGTGCGTGAGCATCGTTTCATTAACTGTTGCTGGAAAGTGTGCAGTAGTTCCCTTTAAACTCAAAACATTTGTTACAAATGAACACCAATACCACTGCTTCAGTCCTACCTCCGCTGCATGCTGTGTTTATTCTGCTGCTACTTGTTTTCTTCCCCCACACACGGTGAAAAGTTTATCCCACCCTCGCAGTGCACAGAGGAAAGTCCTGGGGACGCAGTTACAGTCTATGGGATACAACATCAAGCACTTGTGTAATGTTCCCTCTAGACAGAGACACATCACTGTGGGGGCACATTACCAGCACGAGGCTGGGGCTGAACAGGGCACTGAGCAGGGCGGCGTGCACCTCTGTGCCTCAGTGATTCACCGCCGCCGCAGGAAGAACATCACAGAGCCATCTGCAGTCTGTTTGGCTCCTCAGTGCCACCCGTGATTCTTCATCAAAGTTGTAATTAAATAAAAACAGCAACTGATCCTTGGCATAGCCCTCACTGAAGCACCCAGAACCATTTCTAACTCTAGATGGATGTCACTCTATGGGATGGGGGACTGGGACCTACAGCGCTTCTTTTACAAGCTATACAAAAATGCACCCTCATTCTGCTGGGGCAATGCAGCAGAAACCCTTCCAGCTCGTGGTACAACACTGCAAGATGCCCAGCGTGCCCACAAGCTCTGACTCGCTGTCTGGGACTCATTCCCTGGCACTTCCACTTGGCTCAGCTCAGGCTGCCAGCCAGCACAGCCAGGGACACCTTTTGTGCTGCTGAGTTTTAAGCCAGTCAACAAAGCAAAATTACTTTTCTCATTTTGCAACAGCTCTGCAAATAACTCCCACTAATTTTCATTACAGTATGTAAATGGAGTGTTTAATGGATTTCACGGGCACACTGCTATCCGTCTGCCCACCCACTCGGAAACCACACGAACCCGGGTCCTGGAAGAGCTGCCTTACCTGTGTTGGACAGCAGCTTCGTCGCTTCCAGCACCTTCTCAGTGTAGACTCCAGGTTCGTAGTTATCCATTTCAGAGGTGACAACATGAATGACTCGAGCAGCACGTCCTCGAATTGCACCAGCTGTGCGGTCTAAACCATCAACATCTTTTTCTTGGAGAGCAATGACACATTTGTTTACATCTTCTAAAATATGGTTCTCTGGTGGTAAAAGAAGGAGGATTTAGACGGTAATATCTTCTTTTCTGTCGTGTACATCAGCATTACAATTTCTCAGTGTGTGACCTGCTCTAAAAAACCTCCAGCTAGATGCTGTAAAGCATTAATTTTTAAGCTCGCTACAACCAGCAAACAGCTGTCTGTCCAAACCAGTTGTCACAAGAACCATCGGTCCGCTACCTGGAGGCATCCAAACCTCTTGTCCCCTTTCTGTACTCAACTTTGCCAACACAAAAGCAGGCTTCAGCTGGAGCTTTCCCAAACTCGTTTCTTCCCATACCCCAGCCCTGGGCTGCCAAAGCCCTTGTTCCAAATACCTGCAAGCCACTCCCGCTGTCTTTACGCTGTCTTTACATGTACGTGGCCCAGGCCACACCTCACCCATTAATGCCCTGACAGACAGGGGCACTGGGTGCACATTTCTGGCTTCCACAGAGTTCTCCTACAACCACACACATGCCATGGGAGGGTATCACACCGTTGGTCCTCTGCACGCATTAAGACAGGTAACACACGCAGTGATTTATGCCAAAAGTGTTCCAGCAGTGGAGTACTCACTGCCTCATAAGAAAACAGAAAATAAAGCCATAAAACTTCCTTTTGTAATTTGCTTTAAGAAAATACATTCTAACAGACATGTTTTCCTTCGCTCATCAAGCTCAAGAGGTTCCAAATGAGTAAAAACCCTGACGAGATTTCTGAAAATGCCTGGAGAGGTTTGGGTGCTCATCAGCACACACCTACCCAGAACTTACAAACTGCTCTTACAAACTCTGTCAGACATTTCTTTAACACATCAGGGGCAATGATTTGACACTGCAATCCAACATTTGTGCTGCTTTGTAAGATACCTCCTTGGAAGCATCCCTGCTTTGTCCCTTAAATCATTTCCAGCATTTCCATCTGCTGCCTTAATCACACGACACTGCTACCAAAGGAGCTTCCATTCCCTGCCCGGGTGGTAAGAGCTGTTTTGTGCGAGCTGGGAGAGATGAGCAGCACATGGAGCTGAGAGAGGATCTGTATGAACTGGCTGGAAGGACTGCTGCTGGAAGAGCTCTGCCCAGTTGACATAAAATTAGCAGAGCCAGATGCAATATTGCAAGACCTGTGTAAGCAACCTGGACAAACAGTGCACTTGTGAAATACCTCCGAAGGAACTCAGACCGAGCAAGTTCAGCTGAGGGCAGGATGTGGCCCTACAAGAGGAAAGTGCAGGTTTGTTAGTGATTTGACAATTCAGTGAGCAGGCAGCCGTGCTGCAACAGCCCCGGCAAGGAGCACGCACAGGCTCAGAATTAAAGCAAGAGACAGACAGCCCTGCAAGTTACAAAGGCAAAGAGAAAAGCATCAGTGTCAGGCCAAATAACATAGTGTTTATTGCTTGAGTTCCTAAAAGAATAAAGTAAGCCACAGATCATTTAAAAGCCTCTTCAGATGATATGGGCTTTAATAAAGGGCGTGGGCGAAACGAGGACGAATGTTTAAATGCTGCCGACCACTTAATGCCTCCTGCAGATGCAAAGTGGCCAGAAGGATGTGAGGGGAAGCCTGCAAGGGCTGCGGGGAAGTGCAGGACTGTCAGAGGCATCCACTCCGCTCCCGCTCTGCAGCTGGATGACAAGAGATGAGATGTGACACTGCTCTGCGCTGGTATCGGCACACACTTCTACCCGTCCTACAGGCACACAGACCACGGGTGTCTGGTGCTGAATGCCATCTGCTGAGGCCAAGGTGCAGGGCAGGGAAATGCTGACACACGGGTTCAGCGCCGCTACCTTCAGGGACGTCACAGAGCTGTCCTACATCAGCCTTGGTGCTGCTGAGCAGGAGAAAAATCTCACAGCAACAGAAGGTAACACGGAACGGAACACAGACAGCAAAGGGATCTCAGACTGCTGAAGTGAGTACAGGGAAAAATGGTGTGGTTTGGCAACAAGAGAAGGTATGAGGACAGGCCGTAGTAGAAAATATTTTTAGAGCAAACAAGGACATTCAAAGAACTGTGAAAAGCTAAGAGAATTCAAACCCCTGTGACTGCCAGTCCTCATTCCACCGCCACAATGCACCTCCCAGCTCCCCATCAAAGGGGTCAGCAATGCCTTTTCTAAATACCTTAACAAGGCCGTTATGGGGCTGCTGGGGGCTACAGGAGGACCAAAATATAAATGCAAGCTCCCAAAGTTTAAGTCAGAGATGTAATTCTGCTTTTCTACCATGTTCCCATGGACAGTCTCAGAACCATCTCCATGGTGGACCTTTTCTTGACATTGGACATTGGAGAAACCAGGTGAAGCCACGGTGCCAGCAGATGTGGTTGCAGAACAAACACTTGCGTGTTCATACACAGAAAATCACAGTATTCATTTTATAATAAGGACAATCAGTGCGACCAGAAGTCTTCATCTAGAGGCTCTTAAGAAACAGCTCCATCACGATGGGCAATCTCCAGCTCAAATCTCCATCAGCACCAGAACAGGAGGCAGCATACGGAGCGGTTTTTAAGAGGGTTCTGAAGGAGAACCAGGTGACTTCAGAATACTGGATTTGATTTTTTACACAATGCTACCAGCAACTGAAGGACAGAATCAGTGGGAACCACAGGCAGAGTGCTGATCAGGGGACAGGAATCACAGGAGGTACTGAAGAGCTCTGACACGAGGAATGATGAACAGGCACTGCAGCCAAGGAGATGACGGAGGAGGCGCAGGACAAAGGTCTGTGCATTTACACACAGCACGAAGTGAAAAAACTCTTCCCACCTTCTACAACTGGGGGCATCGACTGGAGCAAATAGGTGATGTGTCAAAAATAAGGAGGCTCTTCACACGGAGCACAGCTAAGGCTGTGAATTCTGCACAAGATGCTGGAGATTTCAACGGGTGGCAATGGCTGAAAGAGCAACTAACGAGGGCTTAAAGAGAAAACACCGTCCAGAACTGTTCAGAAAGGCATCACCTCTGCTGCTGGAGTGCCCTGGACTGCAAACCACTCATGGCTGGGAGCATTTAGGGAGGATCCTCAGTATTTAGGAGTCTCCTGTCACTACTTCCCTAGGCCCTAACAATTAGCCACTGCCAGAGCATCGTCCATCCTAACAGAGCCTTTCTCATGCTGTGCTCTTCGTAAAGCCAACCTCAACACTGCAGTTAGGTGTCCTCATTCCTGCACAACCATCCTTATCGTCTAAAATGAACGTCTCTCTCATCAAACCTTTTCATAATTATAACAATTATAGCATAAATTGATCAGCAAAGCATGAGTTTTATGCTGGGCACTGCAGGAATGTGATGCTGTACAAAAACACACAGACTGCAAGAACACTTTTTTGTTTTGCTTACGTCCCAGTTAGCAATCTATATAGACCCCACTATGCTCAAAGATCCCAATAACCCCAAAGGGAACCTGGCATAAATCACAGCCATCACCATTTTATCCAAAGACACGTTTCGACTTTTAGCAGAGAACTGCAGCAGTGGCATTTATATGGAAAGCATTTATCAAAGTTCGAACAAATAATACTCGCAGCAATATTTATTGCTTTAATATTTCTCAAACACCTCTCTGATAACGCAGCAAATACAAACAATTGCTGAAGGCACTCGAGCATCTGAAGCAGTCGCTAAGTGTGGCATTTCCACGGCATCGCACACAGGGCAGGGAAGCAGCCTCCTGAGTCAGCCAGTCGCTGCCCCAGGACACAAACGCCCCCAGCCTACTGCCAAGGCCCTGCGACTCTTCGGAGCCATTCAGCAGCAGGCCAGCACCACAACTTGCCCCTCAGAAGTACCCATCTCAGCGAGGGGCTGCACAAGGAAGGAGACCGCTCGTCTGGCCTGGTCTGACCCATTCTGAGCCCCACCAGTAGGCAAAACGCAGCCGGGCGGCTTTATGCAGGCTGCGGTTCCACAGAATAACAGCTTTTTCTCTTTAAAATGTTTTGTACGCTCGTGGACAAACTCCAAATGGAGCCATGAACTTCAGCACACAATTCTCTCTAAATATATTTCCCCAGAAATAGGCTCCTCACAGCTGTGCAATTTCAGCTGCTGCTGCAACGAAGAACACGCAGAAATAAAGAGAACGAGGACGCTCAATTGCCGAGTAAGCTTCTGCTAACTCACTGCACAGAAAGCTTTTATTCAGAACCCAGGGCATAAAACACACACGATAATACTGATAACTCTTTGCTATCTGTATTTTCACCTGCACTTTCTAGACACGTTCACTCGGCGCTTCCCATCCCACACATCCTCCCGTGAAATATCGCTTTACGACTTGGCTTTCTAGGTCACTGGAGATGCTCCAGTCTGTTTGCACCAGGAAAATTAGGCCCTGGGTTTGTAGTGGCAATTTGTGAAAGCTAGTGCAGCCACAATTCATGTGTTATAGCTCCGTGTCCTCTGACTCAAGTGGAATTAGAGGACGTGAAAATAAAAATGCCCCTATTATTTCTAGGTCACAGCAGCTACTAGCGGGTCTTTATCATCTGATGCTGATAAAACAGGTTATCTTGGCAAGCACTGTGACAAATGGAATTATTAATGTATTGTGATAAGTATCTGATCTTCCTTAAAAACATTAGTAAAACTGATGTGATTAAAAATATTCACGGAACGTTTTCTATATGAACAGTTTTAATTAACTTGTACGATTATAGCTGGATATTAATTTTTAATGAGGTAAGAAGAGTCCGAGGTGAAAGGAGAGATTCTGCTTTCTGCCAGTTCGTAGCCTGAACACTCATATCTTCTGTTTCACCGCTGTGAGCAGTGAGGTTTGTCTCCAAGAGCTACATGGCAATCCATGGGAAGCTCACTAGCAATTCTAGATCCAGAGACTCAAAGCGTCTCTCGCTGTATTTAAGCCGGTCTGTCTGCTGACATGTAAATATATACATTTATGCATGCTCACTCTGTAAGAGCAATGACAAGCTTCTAGAGTACCTGCTAACTAAACTATCACTGCTTTCACACTTGGAAAAATACCTTTTCTCCTTGTGCCAAGATCTCCTGCTCTATTTTTACATCACACTCAGCTGAAGAAAGTGCTTGCCAGGTGAAGTGTACCAACACCACTCCTTCCAAAAACTAGAGACTCCAGAATGTGTGCATACCACTGGTTTCCAGAAATAAGCTCAGCGAGGAGCCTGTTTCTCAGCCCCCCTCCCCCATTACCTGACACAGCCAGGAAGTCATCGATGGAGGTGATGTCATCGACGGCATCGGTCAGCACGCGGACCTGCTTCTCCCACTGCTCTTTGAAGAGCTCCATGTTCTCCTGGGCCAGCTTGCTTTGTGGTTTTGCAGCCAGGGCCAGGGCAGCGTTGATGACCTGCAAAACACCTCTGGATTTTTAGAGTGTTCTCCTAACTGAACAAGTAGGTTCTGTATGTTTATCCAATGAACTCCCCAGCAAACAGAGCGAGTTCAGTAAGTTTTCAGGAACTTGATGTTTAAACACGAAAGTGTTTATTCTGATGCTTTCACACCCAACTCATATGTGCTCCCACATTTATTATGGCCAGTTATTACACCCAAGGACACCTGTCAGGTATTCACACCAGCCAGCTGCACCTTTCTCTAACAGCTCATGCTAAAAAGGCACAGCGCCTTTCTGAGCACAGGTTATGTTGGTAAATATTCAGACACGATGATGTTGGTTCACTGGAGGTTGCATTTCCTAAGCTACTCACCAGAACCTGAGAAAAAAAGGTCCAAACGGATTAAATTGACAGCTTGAAGCAGGAACAATATACAAATGCAGAATTCAAGATATCTTTTGTATTTATCTTCTTTTCCTTCAAATTTTGGTCTGCACCTCACCAGTAATTGTTACAATAGCTTAAGTCTTCTGTTAGGGCTCTGGAAGAGCTGGATTAGGCAGGAAACAGGAGGAGAGGGTATTTGGTGCTCCCCTGCTGCTCCTCACAAACACCCCTGCATGTTTTCTTCAAGCTTTTTGTCAGACTGTAATTCCTTCTAATCCTACTGTTTTGCTAAGCAGAAGTGTTACACACACTGCTGGGTAACAAACCTATGCTGTGCCAATTCCTTGGTCAGTTAAATGTCAAAAAAAGCCTCTCCAGGTGTGGGAAGGAAGCAGCCCCAAAGCCTGCTCCTCTTCCAGCATCCGCTCTGGCTCCTCTGTGTGTTAGCAGAATGACCTGGAGACATGCCAGGCACGGGAAAACCTCCAGTCAGACCAACATGACAATCCTAATCTTGTTTTCAAACTAGAGTGTTAGAGCTAATTAACTCGTAAGTTCAACGTGTAATTTTTCTTCTCTACTTTAGGACTGCATTAATTTCACAAAGTTGTTGAACAAAACATGCAAGCGCCAGCTGTTCCTGCTTTCCCAAAATCGGCGTTTTCTACCTGCTTCATTTGAAAGTGTCACAAAGCATTTAAAAGAAGATATAACTCACTAAACATGGAAATGATGATGATGTTAAAGATACCATGATGGCGTCGAATGAATCAGGAGGAGGCTGATTCACCCAGGGGATGCTAGGAACGAACAGTGCCTGAGCCAAGCTGTCCTGCTCTGCAGGCTGCCACGCTGCAGCTGCAGATGGAGGCTGGGGATTTTGGTCCCATCTATAAGCGAGCTTGATGTAACAAGTGTGCAAACATAAAAAACAACCTGGCACAAACCACAATCTGGTCAGGAGAGCTGCTGGGCTGAAACACACCTCTGAATCCTGGCAATGACAGCACTGCCCCTGTCCTTCCTGAGCAACCTGTCAGTCCTCTGCTGCTCCCCCTGCCTCAAAATAAAACCTGGAATTTGTGCTGCCTGTGCAAGCAGCTGCAGGAACAGGAGTCCCTTTGGGGAGCCGCGGGGTGCAGGCTGCTCTGAGTGCTTCAATCTGTCCAAGGGACTGCGGCTCTCCGGCCCTGAGAGCTCTGTAAAAAGCCTTGTGACATGCATGGAAATTATGTTCAAAACTTAAAAACAATCAGAAATAGAGGTTTTAGAAAGGGAAGACCATTTTCTGGTCATGGAGAGCCTGGCTCTTAAGTCTGGCCATTGCCATTTCTTGCCTCGGCCTCATTTCTGTAACCCATTATCCACCTATCAGTGACAATCTAGATATCCAAAGCCTTATGAAGATGAATGCAAAATGATGAGCAATACACAAACAAAATGGGGAAAACAGACAATGCTCCACAAATCTGCTCTGAATTTTAATCCTGCTAGCAACCACTACTACAGAGACACAGGACAGCAATGCCAGGGCTCAGGATGCTTTCTCTTCCCCTCTCCCAGCCACCCTGGCTAACACCAGGTATGAAAACATACTAAAGCACTCAGACAGGTCAGCTCTACTGCTGATGGAGCATATGGCCTGTGTGCCTGTGTGATGTATGTCTGGACAGCAGCAGCTGGTTGAACCATTAATCTCTGTCAGCAGCACATGCCTAACCCCAGACGCCCACATTAAGCAGCTCTTCATATCTAATGGAAGAGCTGTCATAGAGGGCTCAGCAAGTACTCAAAGAGCTCAAACAAGGCACTGCCACCAAATTCAAATGCAGGAGGCACAAGCTGCACCATTATCCTTCAGGCAGGCCACTCACCCATCTGGAATAGGATCCTTGTTTTGAAGTTACACCAGCAGAAAGGAACAGTCACCTCAAAGGCATCTTAGCAAATCTACCAAGCAAAACTAGCAGGTGAGATCTCCCTTACAAACAGACCTGCCTTGCGTTTAGAAAGCAGCCAGCATGTGGACGATGTAGAGGTGGGGAAATCAAAGGCTGCTGAGTAGCTCTGCAGAGCTAAAGCCAGAACTACAGCTCAGTACAGACAGCCTCGTAAAGGTGTGCACGCCTGCACTGTGCTCAGGAGGAAATGCAATTCAGCTGATGCACCCCAGAGTCCTGTTTCATAGCACACACTCTATCTCACAGTCATAAATCCACTTGTACACATTTAGCATCTGGATCTCCATCTGCACAGTGGTCACAACATCCAGTTTCAGCTACGGGAATCAGACCTTCACTCTATCAAACAGGCAAAGCTTAAGATTTACATCGACAAATTATTCCGGCCATCATCTGGCTGGGGTTATATCCCAGGGATTAGAGATAAAATACTAAAAAAAAACCCCAACTTTCCAGGTAAATACACTCTTACATGATGTCTGGTATCCACTACAGAGCAACTGATTTATTTTCTAACAGATGCTTGGACAGATTTGGCAGAAGGACAGAAATATGGGAACTTCTGTGTCCACGTACGTTGCAGGTGGCGGGCACTGCAATTCCTTCATTATCTAAAGCAAACATTTTGGAGTAAGGGTGAAGGGATTGATTGAAGTACACAATTATTCCTGCATACAAACACGAAACACTGGGCATTTAACTGTATGAAATCATTTACAGTACAAATAACTTGTAGGAAGGACACATATAGTCCAAAAATAGGCAAAATATGGCAAGGCTACCTGAAATGTAGCTGCTTCCATGTGAAACAGTTGGCAATGCAGGACAATATTCTGTATTTCAGAGCTTCTCAAAATTCTGCCAGAGCACTGTGATCACAATGACTCACTGAAGTTGTACAAAGAAAAGAATCAAACAGGGACATTTGAGACTATCCAGAAGGAAATGAAGCATGGCAGGAAAACACACTATTTTTATCGATGCTTTGTTTCATACAGCAGTTGCAGTGCTCCAGTCAGCCCAGCAGTTCCTGGAGCAGCTCTCCTGTGCCTGCAGCTGCAGCCAGGCCTTGGCAGCCCTGCCCTGACACAGGGGAGGCTGGGGATCCAAAGCCTTGCAACTGATGTCTCAATCTGCATCTCACAGCCTCGTGGGAACAATCTGCTTCTTGGCCTGTTTGTTTGTTTCTCTTCTTTCCCTATTGAAAATAGAGATTAAAGGCTGAAAAACTTTCTGGCCCCGCATCTGGAAGACTGACACAGAAGCTAGGAGAAAGCTCCTACACATTTGTTTTTCATACAAAGAGCCATTCTGAACACTTGGTGGCAGGGCCAAAGGAAGAAAGTTCACACGGGAGAAGAAAATTACTTATTTGATTTGCTTTGCAATTCCTACCTATTGTACCTTGAGATTATCCCAATGCACACAACACCCATAAGCGACATAACAAGTTGAGTCAGTGGCTGCAAGCATTAATTTTATGCCATTTTCGCCTCAATCTTTTTCATAAGGACCTTTTGCTCTTTGTAGGGCGCTGCTCCTTCTGCAGCTGGTTGCATTTTGCCCTGTTTCCTGTGGCATTGGCTTTAGGATGCTGCTGGGCCTCACCAAGGAGCACCCACACACCTCCCCTCTCCTCACTAAACACCTGTTCTTTACAGCCCAAATATCTGGAGTCAACTCTTGGTTTGGGTTGTTTTCATATTGGTGTTTTTTGTTGGTTTTTTTTTTTGTGTGCGTGTTTTGTTTAGTTTTGAAATAAAGGGTAAGAGACCCCAAGAGAATGATTTAGGTACAAGGCTGGGGCAAGCAGGCTCTTGCTGAAGCTGCCCAAGCCAGGACTGCACCAGGCATCACCCCTCACTTGCTCTGTTTTCTTTCTGTCACCCCCCAGACAGAGGCCATGCGGTGCTGCCATGCCCTCTGCTGCTGCTCTGACCCCCAGGGCTGGCTGGGAAGCACAACAAGAGCAGAGGGAGCACAGTTCTCAGCTCAGAGCTCCCAAATGATCACCAAAGAGGTTCCTGCCCTGTGCCCCCCAACCTGCCCCCAGCTGAGCCCAGCAGGATGCCCTTGGCTTAGCTGGATTTTCACACCTGTGTTTTTCTGCATTAAAGTAAACACAGCCTGCTTACTGGCAGTTTGTAAGAACCTGCTCCTAACTTCATTTTCCATATCCTAGATCCCCAAATTATCTCCATCTTCACGTCTCCTCCTCTGCTCCCAGTACCATTTTGCTACAAGCAGGAGCACGGTTCATAAGCAGGACATTTAAGTCACTTCCACTTACATCCAGCCCCAGGTTTGCATTCACATCCTGTGTGCCAGCCCTCTATGTACTCCAATACAGCAAAAAGCACTCTGCAGACTGATGAGCTGAAATGCCTGGAAGCAAAACACGCAGAGATTGCTTTGCATGATCTCCAGCTGTAATGGCAGTGACCAGTAAGTGGACAGAGGCGGATGCACCAGAGGAGAATCACAGGATCATAGACAGAATCATAGAAGTCGACTTATGACTTCCACTTCTTCGTTCCAGTGTACAAAAGGTACTTAGACCACCCTCCTTGCCTTTCTGGGATCTGCTCCAGCAGTCTCTGCAGGGGATACCTCCTCCTGTTGCTACAACGCCATGACCACTGACACAGACTTTTCTGGAGCAACACAACCCTTCCCAGCATCTTCTGCTGCCAACCAAGTGATTTTCTATATAGATATGCTGTATATGGATAATTATCCTATCAACTTCCTCACAGAAGAGGAGCACTGCTGTAGCCGAGGGCTCACATGGTAACAGCAGCCCATGCAGAAGGTGCAGGAATTTTGAGCCATTTGTTTTGGTGCCTGATTCTGTGGCTCTGTACAGCATTTCCCTGACTCGAAGCAGTGAAAGTTTGGGGGTTTCAGGGAACAGCAGCATTCCTGGAAGCTGCTCTGCTACTGAATTCCACAGCCCATACTGTGCCTGTGAATAAAACACACAGTCCTTGCCCACCTCTCAGCCCAGAACTGAATCCTTCTCCTATCACTGATTCTTTCCATGTAAATCCAGTCAATCAGTGGCTGCTCAAGTTTCTGACATTGTTTCTCTGCTGGCCACTCCTGTCCTGTGCTGGTGCTTCACAGTAAGCCTTCATGACACAGAACTGCAACTTCAGTGCTAACTTTTACACAGCAGTCCTCATGCAGCCTGGAACCTCTGCATGGGACTCCTTGCACTTTGCATTTTGTTTGTGTGGCAGTAGGTGCCCAGCATACGCAACCACCTGCCTCATCAGAAATCTATAAGCAGCAAATTGCTTTTCAAGCATTTCAAAATTGGAATGTATGGATGTGGAACAGCAGTCATTAAAAGAAGACATTAATACAAGAAGAGCCAATTTATTTTTATAAAAGATGTAATCTAATCCAAGACTCCTCCGAAGCCTGTTTAATCAGTGACACTCATTGACTGCGCAGGGTGGGTGAGCTCTGCTAAGCGCTGCCTGTGCTACAGCAGGCACGGAGTGAGCAGGGAAGGATGGAGCTCTCTGCCTGTTGCCCTCATAAGGCAACCAGTGGTGCTCAGAGCAAACCCTGCCACTTATGGATGGGAGAGCAGCTCCTGCAGCTCCAGGTCCATCCTGCACCTACAGGCTGCTCCCTAGGATGGCCGGTCTCGGGGCGATGGGCTCCAGCACGTCCTGGTGGAAGCAAGCACCCAGCCTGTGGAAGTTGCATTCTGTAATTAGTTTCTAAAATTCTGACTACAATTTCACTATAGATCTACAGATGAACATGAAAGGCTTTAAAAAATGAGAAAGTCAACAAATCGCTGGTAAATGCGGCTGCAAGTGGCAGCACAGTGTCACATCAAAAGGCTGCAGCAATGCTCTTTGCTTTCATGAGCCGTGCTGGGGCATTTTCACTGTTGCTTCCTCAACACCTACAGCTTGTAGGATCAGAAGGCTCGCTATGGTTAAGCTCTCTTCTTAGACATCTTAAATTCAAAATGCTGTTACAAAACAGCTTTCGCAGGCTCTCAAAGTAAGTGCTTCTTGGAAGCAGAACTCAGAAGCCAAAGTTACATGCAAGGATCCAGGTTTCTGAGTTGAGATAAACAAAATCTTTCACTAATTTACAATTGGCAAGATCTGTGCTTAGCAAGAAGGCAAAGAAAACTTCCCCAGCGCTTTGCTAGGCAAAAGGGAGCACAGGCAACTATTTCAAGTATTTCACAGCAGTACTTTTCCATTTCCATTCAGAAAGAGACATTAAGCATTTTATTTGCTGAACATTTAGCTGTGATGATCAAGGACTTTCCTTCCTTCATCCCGACACACGGCAGACTCGCCCCTTTCCCTTACCAGCCAGGGAGGCACAAAGATGCAGGAACACAGGTAACCCTGTGCAGAGCTGGAAGAAATCCTTGTGCTTCAACAAGCAGAACTGCAGCAACACATGCCCTCAACCAAAAGAATGCAGGCAGGCTTCCAAGTCCTGCCTGGCTTCACAGGAAAGCACAGCGACCCCTAAGGTGGTGTGATTTCAGCTCTGGGAGCCCAGCCCAGCAGCAGTGACCCAGCTGGCTGCCACAGAGCACGCAGTTCTCCCCAGCGATTCTTCCCGGGCCACAAAGCAGAGGTTAAATGCTAGATTTAGTCTCCAGCTTTGCCTTCTGCATTAATTGGCTGATTACTCAGCTAACAGCAAGGCTGATGTGACTCAAATGACTTCTCTGGAGGAACAGCAACCCAACCACACGGCCCCGGTGTTGCTGTACAACGGCGTGCTGCTGTACTGACTTCTCAGATGTACAATTCTCCACGCCTTCTCTCTGCTGTAATAATTAAATTTCAAACCTGTAATGCCTGAGCCCTCTGGCGATGTGGGCAGTGAATGGTTTCTTGTCCACACCAACAAAGCTCCCAAGCCTTGTTTGTCTGAAGAGCTCCACCATCCTGGCTTCAGCTGGCAGCTGAAGAAGGCAGGTTATCACAAGGGGCCAACTAACTGCTCTACCTGAGATACTGCTTTTATAATTAACTCTACAGATTGATTTCTGCAGAAATCGTTCCTTAACCAGGAGTTCCCTACTCCCAGAATGGCCTCTGCACTGCTAAGCTATTTAAGAAGTTACCTGGGGACTTAATCAAGTGCATTAAATTTCAGTTTCATCCTTTCCACCACAGCAATGCCTTGAATTAAATTTCATACATTATATTTCCTTGTGATATCGATATATTCACTTGAGTTTCAAAGCGTATTATAATTACTGATTGACTTGACTCACTCTGAATCCAGCATCTTTCTGGAAAAATACCATCTAAGCAAAAAAAAAAAAGAAAAGGCAGATAATATTGGAGTAAATTTGTATTTTATGCCTAATTTGCATGTTTGTCACCTAACCATATCCAAGAATAAACTGTGCATCTTGTCAGAAATAAACTGCAAAATAAGCCTGTAATTGCCTCTAAAAAGCAGCACCTCACTGCGCTGCTCTGTGCATCAGGAAGCATCTGGGGATTATTTGGGGGTTCAGTGGCAGCCGACGAGGACAGCAGCGTGCTGCACTGCACAGACTGCCATGAGACAAACTCTGAAGTGTTAGGGGAAAGCAGATGCCATTTGTAGAACAGTTTAAATAAGTGTCCCTAAATATCTCTCAGGATTCACATGTTCAAATACTCTCAGAGCATTAAAGTATCAGCCAGAGAACACAGTGTAACATAAAAGCACTCTCACAAGCCCTATGAACATCTATGGCGTTATTTGCTAATCCCCTGACTGCCCTAAAACTCAGGCAGATCGCACAGCGGAGCATCAGAACTGCAGGCTTGGAAGCTCAGATGTGGAACTTACATAAAGCCAAAATTCATCAGTTCCAGCCCTCCCTGTCCATCTCTCCCAGCCACACCAAACGCATCATCCACAGTCCCCCAAAACAAAGGTTAACAGCTGCACCCTGGTATTTGTGACCAGTTTTGTGACTACTGGCTGCGGTTCATTACTTCACGTTGACTTGGCTGTCGTGATGCTCATCTTACAAAAGTGTAGACTTATAAATAGGAAGTTGTTGGACAGGCAAAGAAAGAAGAGATTGAAACAAACATGATTTCAAAGAACTTACAGATCTGCACAGGTCCCTTCTGCTTATACATGTACAGAAAAATGGGAACAAATTCCAAGTACTCCTGAGATGACAACACACCTTATTTTCACACAGTGCCACATGACCACTTCTGAGGACGTATTTTCCATTACCAACAGCAGCATATTTGTATGTTTTAGACCTGAACTTCCTGATGCTTTACAAGATGTAACCACAAGAACTGACAGACTCTACAGCCCTCAAAGTTCGTTCCAGTTTCTTGATATTTTAAATGCCAACAAATGGAGTATAAAAATGAAAAAGCATAGCCTGGCTCTCACATAAACCTAATTTCCTTGTTGTCGTTAAGAAGTTATTAATTAAAGGACAATTTCAGACAGGTTGAAACTCCTCTTGCATAGCCAGTTTTTACTGATTGTGGTCCATCAGGAAGATTTATTGATGTATTTATATTCTACTTATGTAGAAAAAATAGCAATCATAGCACACACAAGAGCAGAGGCAGTGCCTTTACAACACATCTTCTGCAACACGAACGTCTACAGTAAACCTGTCTCACAGGTGACAAGAATTCCTAGCAAGAGGAACTTACAGCTACCATGTAAAGAAGAACCTCAAGATTCATCCTTATCACTCATCTAATTACTTTCTATTGTGTAGTTTTAAGTATGTAAGTCATGATGCATTTAATGCTCTACATGCACAGAGGAAAATGCCAAGACCTGCAGACAAGTCTGTAAGCAGGCATAAAATATCAGAACCACTCGCCAAGTTATCCAGGCAAGGTGCAGGTTCTTATGTGCTTCATTACCTGAGGACACAGGGCTTCAAGCTGGCTGGCTGACATGCGAACCAACTTCACACCTTCCTCGTTGTTTGAGATGGAACAGGCCAAGTTGGCAACCTGTGTCAGAAGGGGAAAAAACAAAGAACTGTTAGCAAGCGATTTTTATTTTCTTCTACGAGGAGCTCTGTGACCAGTGACATATCACAAAATGCAAAGTGTTCACAATGATTCAGTTCTAATGAATTCTGAAATCAGTAATGACATTTCTTCTGTCTCCAGTCGCAAAATATTGGATGATAAAACTGAATGACTACCCAGAGGACAGACAGCTCGGTGTCTCCACCCACCTGGTTAAGTTCTTGACAGTAAATCAGATGAGAGCATCACTGGCAGCACGTGAAGCCAAAGCTGAAAGGCCCATTCCAACTCAGTGAGTGAGACAGCAGCAATCAAACAACTTGAAAAATAACAATTCAGCTTCAACACATGCGAGGATTAAACATTCTGATGCTTGTAGGGACACCCTCTTGAAAGATCTGTACATCCAGCTTAATGTGAACCCAGGAACACCTGGAGACGGGCTTATCGAGCAATACACATATGCAAGAAGTGCTGCACAGCTCCCTCTGTTCTGCTGATGCTGTACAAGGCAGACCTCAGTGATGGCACACTGGATCCTGATGCACTTCCCACTGAGTGAAGGGCTGCAGGACCTCACGGGCAGAACCCAGTCTGTCTGTGCTGGAATTCACCGAATGAAGCCACGTGCTGGCACAGATGACACCGAAGACCCAACCCCACTTCCCCAAAATTGGAACAGCATCTCATGATGCTAAAACTTTACTCCCAAGCTTCGACCTGCTGCACAGCAGCACTCTTAAGTAGGCCACTCTGAACCAGAGGACCTTCTGTTACCGGCTGCCTGTTAGGAGTACAGGACGGGGACAGCACAGACTTTTTTGGTAATTGAAGATATTCCTTGTATCGGGGCTACTCTCAGGGGAGGGAAGTCTGAAGTAAGTTACATTTTGCAGCTGACAGGTGAGTGACAAGCATGTTATTCTGAGCCATTTGAACACAGAGCTGTAAAAATAGTACAGAGTGAACTGAGACGAACACTGAGTACTGTCATTCCAGAGGCAGAGCAACCTGCAAAACCCCGGTTAGGTGCTGTAAAGCACCACTGTACACCAGCAGATACGCAGCAGCACCAGAAACCAGGTTTCTACGCTGACTTTCCTCTAAAAAATGGGGAAACTCCATCCTCCCTTTAGTTAAACCACCCTGTGCGTTCGTACACAAGTCACTCTGAAGCAGTACTGCCAGCTGTATCACAGGCTTTCCCCCTCCCCGAGCCGTTCCCCTCACAGCAGATGTTCCCACACAGAATACATTACTGTCCCACAAACCATCAACCACATGCCAACAGACTTGAGTGGAGTGTTCCATCCATTCCATTATTAATTTTGGGACCGCAGCGAGTCCCCATCGCGGAGCACGCGCCTTCCTTCCCCCAGATCCAAATCCAGTTACAAAGGATGTAAAGCCGTCAGGAGGAGAGGTGTGCTTCCAGCACTGCACGACCGAGTAAACAGATGCTGCAGCAGATATTTGGACAAAAACACACCCAAGTTGAAAGGAAGACTACGCCGTATCAGCACACGCCGTGCAGACCCGTGCCAGCTTTCTGCAGCACCGCTGCTGAACTTCTCCACTTTCTTTTCTGCCACAGCCCGCAGAGAAAAGGCCCCCACAGCAACAGGTGAGGCTGCTGCCCGCCTCAGCTCCCCGCAGGGCTGTGCTGTGTGCTCCCAGCCCAGCAGAGGTTCTGTGCCCCCGCGTGGCACAGCCACCAACAGCGCACCCCCAGTGACACCTTGCCAGGCGGTGCTTTCCTCTGAACGGAGGGTTGGTTGTTGTTTTGTTTCTTGCTTTTTACATCTGCTGCATCTTAAACCCCCGGCTTGCAGTGAGTTGTAGTATATTATGCTTTTGTTTAGAGGCTCAGAAATAAAAGGACAGTAAGATGTCATGATTTAAAAGTCAAATAAAGGTTTTGCTGTTGTTTTAAGCACGGGTCATATTTTTGAGAAATACCAGTTTGCCAATACTTCTTGCAGTCCATATTTCGACGTCACTTCTGCCTCCCCAGCAGCAGTTATGGCTTCTAGAAGTGAGAAGAACACAAAGCCCTATTGAGATGGGGCTGGATAAAAGCTACATTGAGGCACTGCAGAATCAGCCTCTCCGCTATCTGGAGATGTTGTGCTCTCTCTCAAGCCAAGTGTGATGAATCAAGTACAGAGAATCCTCGCTCTGTCTGAATACAGAGAGGCAAAGAAGTTGGTAATTGAGTGTCCCCACCATGGTGCTATGCAATTTTGCTTTTTTGCACAGTCATTTTTGTACAGTCATTTTTCTTCTGAATACCTCACTGATGGCAATTCTTCTTTAGAAACGGCCCGACTGGGACTGCCAACCTTTATGAAAGAAGTGTGTGTGCTTCCGTGACTGAGCTTCCTTGGCAGTTTAAGACAATCCAGTTGCTGGCTGCCACCTTCCATCCTACTTCTGTGCCTCCAAATCTGAACACTTCATTTCAGCGCGTTAGTCCAAGAGCAGGCTATTTGCTTTGGCAGATGAGCTTCTCTGCCAGATTAGCACACAAACTTCCCAGCAAACTGCGCTGAACATCAAATCTAAAGCAAGAACATCACGATGAGTTTAGAGTGCAGTGGGTCAAACCCCAAGCCCACAGCCATGCAGTGCTTACTGCACACACTCTCAGCCTGCTGCAACAACTCACAAACCTCCTAAAATACCAAATTTACAAGTGCTATGTCAACTCATTAATCAAGTCTGTAAATGACATTACAATTACGTGTTTCAAACTGTCATTAACGAGCCAGTGCTCCATGGCACAAATGGTGGAACGGCACACAGCGACTGCACTGGGCGCCTGGATGATTAGGAAATTGAACTGAGAAGTGTCTGCAAGCACAGTTCATTGCTAACTCCTGCCTGCTTCCTGGCAAAGAACTTCAAGCTCCCTGACAGGGGGAGGAGAAGGAGCTCCTGGCCATACGCGCACATAACGCACAGGGTTCTACAGCCAAGATGAAGATCAAAAGTGACTAAATTTGTTCTAAAGCATGCGGAGCATTTGGAGATCATATACATTTCTAAACCTTTCAAATAAAACAGAGCACCTCAAGCAAACAGAAGCTCCCTTCAAATCAAATGGAAATGAAATAGTTTTCCCGTCTCGCCAACAACAGAGCTGACTGACATAGTAAGTGGTCAGATTTGATTTAGAAAGAACACTTGTGCTTGAGAGCAAAATAGCAATTGAATTCCCGCTGCATTCGTTCATTCTTACCATTCAATATCATCAAGCCCCTTTACATAAGCACTGCTGGCACAGGCATCAAAGGAGACAAAAAATTGCAAATAACGTAATCAGTCATAATGGCCAATTTCTTGAAAGAACTTAAAAACTACATGGCAGGCTGGAAAGCAAGACAAGGTGTTGGATACTGCTTGCAGCACAGTAGATCAAATTAAAAGCATCTTTTTGATGCAACTTCAAGGCTCCGGTAGTTTCCAGAGCGTGCAGCCACCTCCCAGACCCTGCTTTGTGGATCCTGCAAGGGATGAGCTTCAACCCACATCAGCAACAAGCACGCGAGGCAGCAGCGCGATGCGCAGGGCACAGCCACGCCGCCACCGCTCCTGCAGCTGAGCTAACAAACCTCTGCCATGCAGAACCCCGAGCTGCAGCAACCAACCTGTTCCTGGAACTCAGATCAGTTGTTTCTCAGTGGTGGCACTGAGATGGAATGATGCCTTTTGAGGAGGAGCCAGTTAACCATCCCCATGCAAAGGGTCAACTGGAAACAAGCCATCAGCAACAAGGTGCGCTTCCAAATTAAAAGAATGGGGGAAAATGATACCATCTGTCACAGTTCTAGCTATTTTTCTTCAGAATTTACTATTTTTAATCAAGAAGAGTCTCGATATTTTTATAGTAATTTTTTCCTCCATTAGCAACAATTTGCCAGCCCACGTTTGTGTTGTCGGATGTTCCAGACAATTGCTTTCCCTGACATTAGGCAGCGCTCACCTTTTTCACCTGAAATTCATTATTTATTCATTTCTCCTAAAATTTGTTCCTATGACAACTCAGGAGCTGAGCCTCCAGCAGCCTCAGCTACACCAGTGTGGGGTCAGCATGAACTTCTTATACTGCACTGCTGCAAGCCATCGAGAAATACTGCCACGGCTTTGCAGCTGTTAAAGTGTCTTCTGCACTGGGCATCCTAGCTTAAGGAGTGGGGTTACTTTATACAGGACTGTTTAGCAAAGCCTTAACAAATTGCTTTTTCAATAAAAGACAAAAAAACACAGGAGAGAAAAAATGAACTATAATCCCTAACACAGCCGATCTTCCTTTTTTCAAGGATCTTGAGGGCTGATGCTGAACGGACACGTGAACGTTTCTGTTTGGTGCACATGGGCTGACTTCAAAGCATCACCACCACGCCCTTGCTCCTTACCTACAGGCCCTATTTTCAGGACAGCTTCCCCAGAAAGCCAAACACACAAAGCACACTGAAGTGGGTGCTGGATGCAACCACGCAGCAACGGTGCGATCCAAAGAAGGCTCAGTAATGAGTTTATTGTTACATAATTTATTTGAAGCTGTCAGAGCCCGCCTCTGCCACATGGCATCGTTACAAATCAGGATTGTCTCTCTATGCACGGAACAAACAAGCACTAATTGAGTTTAAGAGCCTGACTACCCTTGCTTTGAAACTGTGGGTGCAAAAACAGCATTCCAGAGGTAAGGTTTTTCAGTGTTCCTATTGAAAAACTCAACGCTGCGGCTGGGCAACAACCAGCATCCTCTCAACTGATGCTCACAAACCCCTGTGCAAAAATAAGACAAACCCCATCCTCATACACAGGTAATTCAGGAGTTTCAGTAGCACGCAAACAACGCTTCTCAGAAGTGTTCTTAGTGTTTTCATTTCTGATTAAACTCCAAAATTTCAGCTTTTTGTTCCCTTTTTTTCTTGTTTGTTTTTATATTACAGTTTCTCTGGGAACGCAAACTCCTGCCTTCAGCAGCCAAAATTGCCCACTTAAAATGAATAAGAAAAAAAAAAGGACAAGCAGCAGTCACTGAATATTTCCCTCTTGAGGACAGATTCTCACAAAATTCAACTACAACAGATGCAATTTCCTCCTCGCCCATATTAAGAAAGCTGTCCAGATTCACTGGGCAATGGCCAGAGCCCAAGGAATCCATTCATCTGCAGAAACAACTGCCAAAAGGAGGTGGCCGCTGAGGACTTTCAGAAGTCAGGTGTCAATTACTGAGTCCACACTTCTCTTTGGAAAAAAAAAGAAAGGTTTTATTATTCACGAAGTCCCTACACGCCATTAATTCACCCACGTACCCCACCACTCAGGTTGAACACAAGCATGTCAAGGTCCAGTCCTGTGAGGCAGAGGTCTGCCTTCTCTCTACTGTGCCATCCGCGCCCCAGTTCTGCAGAGGAACGGCCAGTTAGGAACCATGCTGTGTGATCAAACCACCTCAGAGTGGGGAGGGATGGAGGCAGGACATTGCTGCAGGCCCACAGGGACTGTGCAGCAAGTCACCAGGAGTCATGCTGTCAGCTGCTCTGTGATTTTATGTGACTTAAGTAGTGGCCAAGTGCCTGCAGGTCTGCAGCAGGTACCTGCAGCGGCTTCTTGGGCAACACAATCCCAGTGTAACGACTTAAAATAGTGAAAGTCTTTCAATAAAACAAATTGTATACGTAGAAAAACTCCTGACGTATTGCACAGTGAGGAATGATGGACTGAAATGGTGCTCCTATAAGCTCACAGTTACCTTCCAGCAGAAGACAAGAGCAACTTCAAGTCCTGTGTTAAACACACTGTGGGAAACTTAACCTACATAGAAAAAAAACTACGAAGCAAAATGTTTTCACGTTTTTCTTTGAAAGTTTTTAGATGATGAGAAATGGAGATTTGTTTTTATTGTTGTTTCTTTTTTAATTTTTTATTTTTTACTTTCAGTAGGCTGGCAAGCAGCAGGAACAGGAAGGGGACCACGGACTGCATGTTGTGAACTTTCTGCTCCACGTATCTGTGAAGCAGCAGCTTCTGATTTTCAAGGGCAACCTTTCTTTTGGGATGAAAGCTCAAAGCCAGCACCCTGTAAGCTGTGCCTGAGCATACACAGCTGCAGTTAAGGAACAGAGCATCACATCTGGCTCTCAACCCATACGAGTTGTCCACCACTGCCTCTTCCAGCTGTCTGCTGCTACCCCACAACAGCTCTGTTCAACACTGGCAACTCCCTCCATATCCTAAGAAAACGTCTTTGTCCAACAGCCCACTTTGTGTCGTCAAAGTTGCAGAGAGAAAGACAACTTTTCACACTGTGGGATTTGCATTGTGACAAACTGAACAGGCTCTGTTTGCTGAGCAGCAAGTGCAGAAGGGAAAGCGCTGCTCTCACCAACGGGAAGGCTTTGCAAACATAGAAGGGAAAGGGGTGTGTATCATAAGACACCCAGTAGGAATTTGCTAACAGCACAGTGTACCTTTATTCCCAGCTTGGTAGATTATCCTCTCTACTGACCCGACCTGGAGAGCAGAGCTGCTGAAGGAGCAGCAGTGTCCGACATGGGCACCGTGCCCCTCGGAGATGCAGCTGGAGCAGCAGATGCAGCTATTGGCACAGGAACCATCCCCTCCTCAGACAAACAAGCTAAAGTGATAAAATGTTGTTACAGCCACAGAACACATTAGTTACACAAGCCAGTCAGAGCTACCATGACGGAAATATCAGCACTGGTATGTAGTGTAGAGCTGATCTTAAGTAATAACTTCCAAAGCAAATCCTCCTCTTAGATGCCTCTTAGCAACATAAATGTTTTTCTTCAAAATAAAAGTGTTTCTAATAGTGCTATTCAGTGTCTCAATATCCAGAAAAGTCTCTATTGAACTGGAGCTTAAGAGTTCTCTGCTATAACATTTCCTTACCGCTCAGCATGCTGTGTTATGACCAAAGGTTTCTGACCTCATACCCATCACTAGCTGTTAAAACCAGTCTGTGGTGATTCAGCCAACTGTTCACGTCAAGTTTAATGAGAATTATAACTACATTATGCTCCTGAAGAAGGTAACAAAACAGTAAGAGGAATGAGCTCTCCACAGACTACAGGCAATCCTCAATGGCTCTATGTGAATAATAAATACGGTGCTAATGAGTGAGATGATGAAAATCCAGTGTTGCATCAAGGCTGTTAATATATTAGGAATTAAAGCATTTATGTCACATCTATAAATGCTGTACCCCAAAAAGGTGCTGTAAAAAAAAATCAAGACTGAAGTATCTGGAAAAAAAAGCAGCCCAGGACTCCAGTGCTCTTCACCACACTACATCAACGACATGCATACCCAACAGCACTTACATTTCCTGACATTTCACAGATTTCCCCTGCTGTTTCCAACAGAGGAAGGAACAAAAAATGTATGGGATTGCTTGTTGAATGGCAGAATTAAACACAATTTTCCAAACCCTAACCTCACTCACCTCTAATTTCTACACCATTGGCACCTCCATAGGCCCAAGTGTTTGGAGCTGAAGCCTCACACTCTCAACAATCCCACAAACAGTAATAATGGCTGTCCCTGCAGAAAAGGCACAGCAGAAATGCTTTCTCAGCAAGGAGCAACAGCCAACCTGGGTGCTTTTCAATAGGAGAATGTCCAAAAACTCCAATGCCCATCCCAGTATGCGACCATTCAAATTCATCTTCAACCACTTCATCCCTCCACTATTTTTACTGTTCAGTTACGTTGCTCTGTGTGCATCCGTAGTCAAATCTAGATAGATTATGCTCAAGTCTTATTCTTCTTCCTACCAGATTTTTAGTTTCTGCCGACTTTTTGATCTCTGCCACCATTCTTCACACTCTGCCATACATAACGTGGTGCAGCATTAAATACTGGCCTCAGAGAAACCTTACAAGAACAAAAGTCACCCTATTAAAAGGTCACTTGATTTTATTTATGTATGCTGGATTAAATTTGTGCATGCAGTTTTGCTGGAAAATGAAAGAACTTTTTTTTTGCTGAGGCTTTCCTACATTACTGATTAGGAATGCGTACAAGGAAAGCATGTTTTATGAGTAGAACTTAATTTATTTATGAATTAGTTGACTAATCAAATGAACTTGCAAGGAAAGTTCATCGGTTCTTGAACAGTGTCAGATTTTAGAGGGCATATTAGAGTTACACTGGTCTTTTGCTGAAGACATTTGTTTTAAATTGCTGCCAAGGTTATCCACAGACAAATTACAGAGAACGTGCTTGTTCTTTGGAAGAGATATTTTGCTATGCATCTTAAAAAGGGAAATTACTCTTGAGTTGGACTAAGTCTGCCTCTTCTCTCCAGACCACAGCACAAGGACATTTTCCTTGTAACACACACTTATCTTCAAAATAAAAGCAGGAAGATGACAAACTTCAGTTTGCAGATTTTCTTCCTCCCTGTAAGTTAGCTCACTGAACAGGAAAAATAGGTGCTCAGATACCATGGTAATGACTGATAACGCCTCTAGCCTTGCGAACGCCAAGTTCTGAGAGATTAGTTTACCCAAAGATTCAGAAGAGCATTTCAAGTCAGCGTCTGATCTGGGTGCCGAGGGCTGGGCTTGTTGGTGCGCCGTGCACCCAGCACCCATCTGTCTTGCAGCACTGCTACGCACCTCCGACGGCAAACGTGACGGAAGAACATTTAACGAATGAGCAAATCCAGCCCGCTCCCATCTCCACAGCTTCTAGTTTCATAAGTTTACCTTTGCTACGTCGAGTCCTTGAGGTGCCCACATGTGGCTATTTTAGCCCCAGCTCTGTGTTACCCATTTCACATAAAGGGAAAAAAACCAACAACAAAAAACAACCCTTGCAGCTGTTAGGCTCCCTTAAGAATACACAGGCTGTAAGTACGAGCAAATCAGGGCAAACTGTAATAAAAATGTTACAAGCCTGCTTCTGGACAGCGGTATTTTTAGACTGAGGTCTGAAGAATTATTTCAGAATACAGGGAGAGACAGTGAGGGCGACAGAAGGGGAAAATGTCAGTGTGAGAGGCTACGGATAGCTTACGGAGTTAAGTGCCCAAATGTGATTCTTTCCAAGCAAATAAATTTGCAGTCTGCATCTGTTCATGGGTTTTCAGTGAAGATGCAAAAGTCATCTCTGTATGCAAGATAAAACCCAGCGCATTAAAAAAGGCACAGCGTCGTCTTTTCAGATAAATTGAAGTAATTGGGAAAAAATTGATGCTTATGAAATATCATTGAGAGCTTTCACCTCCCTGCTCTTATCAAAGTTTCTCAGAGGAAGATTTGAAAATAAAATTTGAGTCAGGAGAAACATCTGACACAGGGGTACCAGACCCGCTCCTGCACAAGGTTATTTGCTATTTTTAAGTAACTACAAACTCCTTTTCAGAAATGTCCTTTAGCAAGCAAACAGCTACTGCAAGCTTCTACCTGCACTCTGTCCTCATCTGTCTTTTCAATACCTAATTTCTTAAGGGTTCAGAAAACTTCTAAATTGAAATTACACAGTACGGTGACAAATCAACAGCCTAATTTTTTATTTTTCTAGAGCATTCAGTGGTGTAGCAGAATGTTTCTTCTCTGACATTTATGGCTCTCTCATTTTTCAGAGAATAGCCCGAGTGCCATTACAGTGACTGCAGCCAGCAGCACGCAGGCAGCTCGTACATAAGCACACTTCAAAGCCCAGGTGAGCGAAGGCAGCATGGTGCTAAGTGACAACACTGAAAAACAAGCCTCGAGTTTCAGGACAGCCTTGTCTCTAAGAAGAAACATTAATTCTAAGGATGCCACGTCTTTCCTCAAGAGCAGAGCTACAGGTTTGAGAGCCAAGGCTTCTTTATCCATCAACATAAAACCCACCAGAACACAAGCACATGCTTTACAATCAGTATATTAGGAAGATTTTCATAGTCCATGAGTAAATTTAACTCTCTCTTGTGGTGATTCCTGAAGTGCTGTCACTTCTGTTTTTCTTCTCTGCTGTGCTTAAATTGGCTTCTCCATCCCTGAGTTAAACTCGGGATGAGTACCGGTTAGTTAATGGGCTCTTCGTGCAGAGATTTTGAGAGCTACCTTTGAAATACATTATTAAATTGAAACAAATCTAATCTTACCATTTTACCCTTTCTTGGTTTTCGACAAGCAGGATAAAGAGCTAGTATTTCACTATGAAAGAGCAAATCAAATGGAAGCCCTCTGGGACAACTTTCTGGTTTGGTCTACGTAGACATTACAGGCCCAGCAGGCAAATCAGACCTCCGTGATTATGGGTACTTCGGTTGAATGTGGCTGCCTGGACTTCAGAATGGCAAGCTAGGTCTGCTGCCAAGAAGGGAACACTGCTAAAATAGAAATACGCAACTCACGCGCTTGGATAGCTTTGTAGCTACACGGAGGGCCCATGGACACAAAACCACAGTCCTCTCCTGGGGTCAGAGCTCGCAGGAAGGCAGCATCAGCTCCTCCAGGTCGCAGAGCAGAGATCTGCACTGAGCACTACAGCCAAGCTGCAAAACTTCTTAGTTCAGATAGGAATCCCCCAAGGTCTGTCCTGCAGGACAGGTCTCTGACGTGCATTTCTCCTCTCAGCTCAGCATTAAAGGGGAGGGCACGTTCTGTTCTACATCTAAGGCACAGGAGCCCGCCAGTCACAGCGCGATACACAACACCACTGCTCTGCACTGCAGCTGTTTTGTCACATTTGATGTCTTGAGGCGTTCAGCAGCATTTCGGAGGGTAGTTATGATAAACTCCCCAGCACACTTATCTCCCACTGAAAGCAGGTGGAAGCAATCCCTTCTAATCTCACCAAGTGGAACATCGTCTCTTCTGTTCTTACACCGTCTTTATTGTTTCTCTGGATATCTGCAGTGGAGTTTTTCTGCCCACCAGCAGAATCACGTGGGAGCCTGCGAACATCCCTTTCTGTTCCAGCACAGACACAGTAAGCACAGCCCTCCTTGCCTTCCTTTACAGTGAATTTGACATCATAGATGACTCTGCAGCAGCTCTGTGTCCCCTGGAGACAGGTGCTCTCCAGGAGTACTCTACCCCTGCTAAGCTAGGCATATGTAGTCATCCATCTACATTCATGGAAGAGGCTTGTAAGTCATCTAGATCATGCTACTCCTATAGTTACAGCTGCATTTTAGACAGCAAGAGCAATAAACAAGCTTTCAAAAAGTTGTTTCAGCAGCATATAATTTTAGCAGAACCTTTTGATGCCAGCCAGAAATATTGTTTAATGCACACTGCCATGGGAATAACCCTTCTTGTAAGGCAGACTGGGTGGTTCAACAGAGGCTCTGTAAAATTCATTTGCAGCTTGGCATTTTGCACACAAGGTCAGGTCAGTAAAAGCCATTCTTGCATGCCAGTGCCTACAGCTCCCACTGCTTTTCAGAAGCCACACGCAGTGAGAGGGAGTAGGGGGTGAGGGCTCACCTGGCAAGGGACAGATATAGCAGGGCATCTTCACTAACGGTGCCAACAAACTCCTTGTGTGGACTCTGTGTGTCCCTTGGAGAGGTGCATCTAGGACAGAGATGCTTCTACTGCTATGCATGCCACCTGCTCCTGCAAAGAAGCCCTTAAAATAATTTCCTACACTGCAAATTAGGTTTGCTGTGTAAGAAGGGAGGCTTTAAAGCTCATTAAAAGCACTGCCACCACTTGACACGGGATGGCCAAATCCTGCTGCCTCGGCACTGCATTTTCCTCCATCTGCTGCTTTGTCAAATCACTGAACAGCACTGGTTACCTGGTATTTAGAACAAAACAACTTTGAAGTTACACGAGGATGGCATTTACACAGAGGCATGGTGGACCAAGAGTGAAGAACTGATAACTTCAAAGGAACTCTAGGCAACAGAGCAGCTTGATGCACTATGGTACAGCCCCCACGTACTCTGCTCAGAGCCCATAACGCTTCAAAAAGAGGCCAAAAAAAACAAACCAGTCATCAAGAGTCAGAAAATAAGATTTGACTGTTATCAGTAAGCATAAGCTCCTGAGTAATTTGGATATGTCAAGTTGTGTGAAACCATTCCTTATGATCCTAAGAGGCACGGGCACAAGTCAATAGCAGAGACACTAAGCAGAAATAAGCTGAGCAGTTCCTGATGGTTTCTGGATGTCTGCTGGGGCGAAGCACCACGAGTAAGCTGATACATCCAAGTGCAGCGCAGTGCACAGGAAGAGTTTTTGAAGTGTATTCCCAATGGCATATTTCTTCAACAAAACCTACAGGTGTATGTTTGACCCTTGGCATTTAGCATGAACACGCATAAAACTGTTGTGAAAATAATGGCCAAAAGCACAAGGTTTCCAAAATGTACTTATAAATACAAGGCATGAACTCACTCTTCTTACTGTAAGTGCGCGTACCTGCTGCATTTACTATTATCAATTATGGTAGACTAATGAACTTCAATGCATTTTAGTTAAGGCAGGTCAGTCTCATGCAAGTTAATGTTCCCATGGATTGGTTCTAACGCTTGCAGTTATGTGTGTTCAACAGCCATTGGGATTTTTATTAGGAAAAGGTGGAGGGGATTAAATTTGCCATGGCTGAAGTGTTGTATATGTCCACTACTTGCTCTTCACACACATGCAAGCAGCTCCTCATTCTATACGTCTCTACTTAAAAGGCTTGTTCACAGGCACCAGCATTTGCCAGAAAATAAAAAAATCACTAGGATTCAGGTGGCTGGACGAGGATGGCAGAAGGAAAGCCGTGCCACTGCCTTCCTTACACCATATCTTTGACCATCTCCAATTAACAAAGCAAACGAAGGTAACAGTATAACAGAACTACATGGGCTATGTAACAGCAGCTGCTTTTTGACAAGCTTACATTTTGAATTTTTTAAATATTACCTTGCATTTAAATTCATTAAAAGAACATTAAAAAGCAAATTTATTTTTAAAAATTGCTATTTGTTTCAACAGAATTGGAAAGTGTGTTTTGCCTAGTCTTGACTTAATTTAAGGAGCACTAATTTCATTTTAATTTGCACCATCTTACCTCAATCAATTTATTGGCATGCTCACGGAAAACCTGGGCATATTCCTTAACTTCCTTCTCGTTCCCATTCTTGGCAGCTTCAATCAGTACTAAAAGGGGAACATTTGTTTCCAGAAAAGAGTCTGATACGTGGTCCATCACAGCTTTGCGGAGCTACCATAAAAATAAAAGAATAAAAGTGTTATTTTTCACTAGCATTCTTCTGCTATTTTCCTTTCACTGTATTAATATGTAAAGCTTAAGCACTTTTGTCGTTTATCCTTTTCCCTTTGTGCGACCAAGGCTTTCTCTGCACTAAGTCTTGTCTATACACTTTTTGCTTCAATTTAAATTAAATCTCCTTAAAAACTGGATTAGCTGTGTAAGTGCAAGTCACCAGTTTGGTCACAAATATTGATTCAGCAACTCATATTGGTTTTGTCTGAGTAAATTTGCCACTTTCCCACAGCTGATAAAATAACATGCCGATTGAACATTAATTTTTCTACTAGAATAAAAACACTTTAAAATAAACTTCATCCACATTCACATTTACTTGAAAAAGGGAACATAGTGCCACAAAAATAAAAAAAGAAACAGATAAAAGACTGGTGTTACCTTACATAGAAAATATATTCTGAGATGAAAACCAACAGAATTATAAAACACAACTGATTATGTTCAAATCTCATAAAATTTTAGGGTTTTTATAGTCCCTGTTGCCACCAGGACGGCTAAGAATCCAGCACCTTTATCTCACAGTTAATGGGTTGAGTTTCCACCTTACACTTATTAACAGGGCACTGCTTTCATTCACTCTACATCACAAGCAGGAAAGCTCTCTACCAACTGGAGCCAAATCAACAGATGAAATACATCCCAGAGAGAAGACGTGCGAAGGTGCATTCATTTGTCTCACCAGGTATTAACCTCAATTAGCAATTACCTGTCTGCGCAAATCTCTGGTCTTTTTGGTCATTTTATCAATGGCAGAATTCAGTGCATCACTTCTTTCCTTGCGTCCAGCCTGAAAAACAAGAGACAAAGAGGTGAACAGGCATTCAGGGTCTCCAAATAAAAACAGTGTGATTTATTTCGAGAAGACTGTCAGCTCCTTTATTATTACTTTTAAGTGATTATTCAAGTTAGAAGCAGTCTCCACCTCCTTGCCCAAGCATTATTCTTCCTGGCAGGCTCGAGCAGTTCAGGAGCATCCGACAACATAAGGCTGCATCCTTTAACACTCTTCAGCTTCCTTTCTGGAGAAATAGATGCTTTCCTACATCTAGGCTGCTTTTTGCTCCTCATCAGCCAGAGACTGTATTTAAGCAGCTAAGTTTAGATTTCTCTCCTCTGACAGCTCTGTCGACAATCACACAGCTTGCTGTGAATCTCCAGTCCCCAGCAGCTCTTCCTGCCTCAATCCTCGACCTTTTAGGGCCAAGGGAGATGGACGGCACCCCAACATCTCCCATGGCAGACGGAGGCACCAGGTGGTGCAGTACAGCAGTGCTCCCTGTGCTGCTCCACGCCTCGCTAGCACAGAAGGTTGCTCTTCGGCAGTCAATCGTAAGCCAAAAATCAATTATATTAAAGGTAAAATCCTTATAAAACATTTGTCAGGGATGAAATCCCAACATCAAATAAGCATCCAGGCTTGCCTGCTGGGACCTGGATTTCGCTGAGTTCGATCCAGCAAGTTTCACATTAGCACCATTGTTAAAAAGAGGGAAAGGGGCCAAGATGCAGTGGCAGCTTCCCTCTTGCTAAGCAGACAGTGGGCTGAACATATCTGAATTTGTATCAAATCAGGAGTGCCAGATAAGACAGCGGCGGTCTTACAGTCTCACAGGGAGGGTTTTTCTGTACAATACAACTTCTCTGAGAGTTACGTGCAGTAAGCTTTATGCAACCACAAACCAATTTCTGAACTTCTAAGCCACGATCAATATAATTATCCTGTGGAGGGAAAAAAAACAACAAAAAAACACAACAACAAACAGCACAACCCATTTTCCAGCACCAAAGCGAGGCTATGCCAATTACCGTTCTGCAGATGCCAGCCTGGTTTGAAACACTCACATAGGCAGCCTTGAATTGAAATCACAAAGTCCACTCTACAGCAGGAATAAAAACCGAATAAAACCAGGGGGAAGATTCGGATGTTGTCAAGTAATTATAATTCATTGAATTTCTGAAGATTTGTCACTCCCCCTGTCCAGTCACTGGCTCTCATTGCGAATGGTAACCGACACCAGCCAAAATAAGCCCAGAAGCTTGTTCCACCACACCACAACTCCAGCAGATTTGATGCTGGGCTGGTCTTCACACTTTAAAATGAAACCAAAAACCTCTAAATAAGGTGAAAACGAACGCTGCCTTTATTGAGACGCTCCCCAGCTGGTCAGGCACAAAGCTGGCAGGCAGCTGGGCTGGAAGCCATTCTGCAGCCCCTCCAATGCAGGCAGTGGGCTCCTGCCAGCCCGCTGTGCCTGCTGAGACATGAACTTACAATTGCCCACGTTACCACACCATCGTACCTCCTGCTGTGGGACTGTTTCAATGAACCCAGAGCACTCCAACATCCACCTCGGCATTTTCCCAGTATCTCTGGAAGGTACACGCACATCCAATGCACAGGAAGCCAAACATTCTGCCGTTCCAAGAAGTGCCCTTTTCCTGCTCCCCAGGCACCCCTACGTTACCCACCTACCAGGAGCACGAACTGATGTGAATCCACCAATCACTTTGCCATGCTCGGTTTCACAGCACAGAGCAGCCCTGGTGTGCGTGGCGCAGGTCCCTTTTGGATGCAAGGGAGCCCAGGGATGGTTTCCACCAATGACTGTTCAGCTCATGAGATCTGACCACAGGCAGCCCTACATAAAATGCTCTGAAAAGCATTCAATGTGTACATTAGAGGTTAAGCAACTCCGATTTCATACTGCTGATCTGTTCCTATTAAGTCACACTATGTACTAACACAGAAATAGCTGTATAATCTAAACCCATTAGATATGAGCAAGGCAGCTCCCATTTATTTTCATCTTGTTGGTGTTCTGAAATTTTAGTACTAAAGGTTGTCAGAAAGTATTAAGAGCATTTCCCTTGGGAAAGTTGCAACATAAACACCCCACTAATTGAGTTGCACCAGTTTACCACCTTCATGTCTCAGCTGCCAACCCAGCGCCTTCACCAGGGCTGGGGCTGCTGCAGGGCAATGTGAGGATGCACACCAGCACTTTTGCAGCTGCAGAAAGGGAATCTCTTGCTATTCCCACCTACAATTCCCACAGCCAGTTGTAAACCAGATCCTGGACCAAAGATGAAGATGTCAAGTTTTGCCACTCTGAAGACAGTTGACTTTTTTTGCATAAAACTTACCATAATGCACAACTGTGGGGCCAATTACACCCTGCCAAGTCCAAGCACAGCCAGTTTATGGGATGTAGGTTGCTCCAATCTCGACATTATTTCCAAGTGCTAAACACCATCAAGGACAACATCAATCCCCCTGCCCAAGTCCCATGAATTTCACCCACTGGTTCTACCCTACAGCTTAACGACTCCCATTCGAGCTCTCTAAAGTAATAAATCACATTTTAAAGG
Organism: Perdix hodgsoniae; assembly: GCA_035772895.1. NCBI lineage: Eukaryota > Metazoa > Chordata > Aves > Galliformes > Phasianidae > Perdix > Perdix hodgsoniae. The sequence goes on from JAPSGF010000149.1 coordinate 521,440, forward strand.
CTCACCACCTCTGGATAATTTGCCAATTACTCTTCCTATTAAAAAAACAGCCCTTGTTTCTACTCCAAACTTCCACGGAAAAGCCAACTAATGATGCAGCAGAAGAACACATCCCAGTGACCAGCTTCTGCACATGGTGGGATTAGGACTGACAATAGCGAATCCTGAATATTCAGACTACTAGTGGGACTCTTAGGTATTCAGCATGGAAAGCAGCAATGTCCAAGGGAATCACAGGCTCTGCAGCCAGTGGCAGAGGCAGCAGCTGATAGATTCATTGGATTTAACAGGATCATATTACTGCATCAGTCATTTTGCATTATGATACCACTGCTCTGCTGAGTATCAACGGATAATACATTCAGCCACGGAGCAAACATATTTAAGATCTTCATTAAAAAGGGCTACAACTGGTGTTAGAAACTGCACATCTCCCCCAACCCTTGGAATTTTTGTTCTTCCACCACCGATGCTGCTTTGCTTGGAAGGCAGCACAAGCAGTCACTGTCACACCCTTGCTCTTCCAGATCTCACAGCCAACCTCACTATTTTTTCCAATAGCTTAAAGCAGAGAAAGGGGATTTGTATACAGAGAGGCAAAGTGGAATCACTGTCTCGGTCCACAAAGCATTCCCTTTGTAGGCCTGCCATCTGACTCAGTAACAAAACCAAACCAGGCTCTTCCTGCAGCTACCGATGTTAAAATCCAACCGCAACTAACTCATAAATGTGAAAATGTACAGCACGGTGCTGGCAGTAAACAAACGCTATCTGGAAGCAACCAGAATCAGCAGAGCACATATTACAGTGTAGTTATGCAGCCATGTTTTTATAGCTACACAACAAAAACTTCCCTTATTCATCTCGGTGTTTCACCTAAGATCAGAGATCTATTGAGGAACAGCATCCCCACCCTGCAGCAGTCCCTCTACAAAAAAAAAAAAGAAAAAAAAAGAAAGAAAAAAAAAAAAGAAAAAGTCATTTGCAGAGGGATTTCTGCTTCAGGTAATCTCTGAATTGTCTTCAGACCAAAGGAAGGAGCAGTGCTGTGCTTAATGCTGGTGATTGAGTAAGTGACAAATGGGTGCTTGGCATTCCATCCTCGGGGTGCACAGGGGAAAGCCATACATCAGTGCAGGGCTGCTGAGCAGTGCTTCATGGCGAGGCATAAAGATGTAGTGCTCAGATTCAAGTCTGTCACATGCTTAATTCCGACCTTGACACCTCGCCTAATTGTATGCCTACAAAGGACAGCCGCCCATACTGCTGTATTACCAAGAGAACAGAGCTGCAAACAAATTCCAGGTAAAACAGTTCTGATTCCAGACCACAGAATCATAGAATCACAAGGTTGGAAACGACCTATAAGATCATCCAGTCCAACTTTCTTCACATCACCACTGCTACCACAAGCACTAAACCAGATCTCACAGCTCCTCATCCAGACGCGTCTTGAACACTGCCAGGGACGGCGACTCCACCACCTCCCTGTGCAGCCACTGCAGTGCCTGACCACTCTCTGAAAGAAAAAGTTCTTCCTCATGTCCAACCTAAACCTCCTCTGCTACAACTTGCTGCCATTTCCCCAGGTCCTGTTTGTGGCCTGGGAGAAGAGGCCAAACCGCTCTTCACCACAGCCTCCCTTCAGGAAGTTGTAGAGTGCAATGAGGTCTCCCCTGAGCCTCCTCTTCTCCAGACTCACAATCCCAGCTCCCTCAGCCGCTCCTCACAGGACTTGTGCTCCAGGCCCCTCACCAGTTTTGTTGCCCTTCTCTGGACACGCTCCAGGGCCTCAATGTCTTTCCTGTAGTGAGGGGCCCAAAACTGAACACAGCACTTGAGGTGCGGCCTCCCCAGTGCTGAGTACAGGGGGATGCTCACCTCCCTGCTCCTGCTGCCCACACCATTTCTAATGCAGGCCAGGATGCCGCTGGCCCTCTTGGCCACCTGGGCACGCTGTCAGCTCGTGATCAGCCGAGCATCAACCAACACCCCCAGGTCCCTTTCCTCTTTACAGTCATCCAGCCTATAACACTGCAACCATGAAGGGCAGGTGATGGAGCATGATGAACAAATTTCAGCAGAGTTTACCTATCTGATATTTGAGGAGACAGTAATATCCTGGCTTGTTACAGACATGAGTGTTAAGGAGTCTCCTATACCACAGCTAAGCACTGAAATACAGGGGCTGCACAGCACATCCGTCGGTACAGCAGCAACCCAACCCGTGTGACAACCCAGCCATGTCTGTGCTAGCCTCCTCTGCCTTATTTGCACAGCAAGAAGGCAAAAAAGCAGCAGCTGATTCTCCCATGACTCCCAACATGCCGAAGTTCAGGAACCCATCTCCACACATACAGGAGCTGTGTGCACAGGTGAAAATCCCAAGTGCCTGCAGCACCCACGCTTCCGTTCTCCGCACCAGAAGCACAAAGCGGTTGCCCAGCCCACGTCAGCATCAAGTGCCATTAGCCTGTTTGTGGGACTTAATGCACCAGGAAGGCTTCCACCAGATGTCAGCCTAACTAAATGACAATGCTGGCCTCGGGGTGCAGCTCTGCTTCGAGTGCGTGTGTTTAGCAGGAAGACCAGTTCTGCTGCTGCTCAACAAACCAGGTAAGGGAGAGGGTTCTTTGGTCCTGAAGCACTTGTTCTCAAGAAAGCCATATTTCCTCTTTTCCTCCAAGTTTTAGAGGTGCAGATGCCACCTCAAAGCACCTGTTCTGGCGGGAGGCTCCAGATGGCACCAGTCCATGGCTTCCCTTGGAATGCAAGCAAGTTTGCAGTCTCAGAAGAAATGCAATGGTGAGAATTAAGCAGGCAGCTGGAGTCTATTCTCAGCCTACTGCACCTCGGCACCCCGGACAGTTCCTAAAGCACAAGGAGAATATCAGCACAACTTCAGGTTTAAAAGGAATCAGAGGTATGCCTTCAGTAATAGCTGTTGCCTCATGACAAGCACGCACAAAAACAGGTTTATTCTGAGAAAAATGCCATAAAGCTCGCATTCACTGTTTCCCAAACAGGAAACTCACTGTCAAGGTGCTAAATAGCCCTTGTTTGGTTACAGGCCAGAGAACCAAGAGCTTCAGCAAGGCAGCAGCTCACCGTGTGTGAGCAGCAACTCCCAGCGCCGTGCCAGATTACACAACCTTCACGTGGGAGGAACCTACCAACAGGCATGGATGCAAAAAAGCAGAACCCTTCCAAAAGGTACCCAAATTTGGCCACTCGGTAATAATGGAACGAGTGGCACAGCAGGGTAGTAATTTTTCATCTCGGAGCTTTTTCAATTTTCTTAAATGACACCTTAGGAACGTTCCTTAAAAGATTGTGTTATCATATTTATGTGCTATTAACATTCAGATCAGCGCTGGGGTCAGGACAGTGCACCAGATGAGTGCTGAGAAGCACAGCTACAGGCACGTCGCTGCTGTACTCCCCCAAGGCAATGGGCAGCTCAGGCTGGATTTTGGCTGCGTACTTCTTGCGCAGTGAATATTAACTACGGAAAAACTCCTGGAATAGGTCCGTGTCATTTCTTTACACATGTTCCCTTCAGTCTAGAGCAAATGCTGGAATATTTACAGTGGCAGAACAATTTAACACACTCACCTAGCACTGCCCGGTTTAACATTAAAAATAGCTACATTACTTATTTTGCTGTTTTGTGGGCTTCTGCTTTTCTTTGTGCTTTGTGTTCCCCATCCTTCCATTCCATTTAACACCTCCCCTGTGGGGACAGCCACAGGTCGAGCACTGCAGCCAGGGGCACAGCTGCACGGTACGACAAAGGCAGAAAAACAGGCAGAAACCAGCCAGGTTGAGGTTAAATAAGGAACTAAAGTTTAATAATGAAGCTAAACGACCGTTGTCTTCTCAGACCTCCCCTGACACAATCAATCTCCCTCCCCGTTGGCATGGGGAATTTGCTATTCTCAGCTCAGCCCTGTCCCGAGGTCATCACTGACACCTCAGTGCCACAGGGCAAGCATCGCTGAGCACCTCGTGCTGTGCTGCTGCCACGCGTCTCAAGGTGACAACAAAGTCCCACAGGACAGTCTGCTCTGGACAGCGGGAGCTGTGATGCCCCACCATGCAGCCCTGGTCCAGGCTGTGGCCCTGCACTGCTGCTGGCACCACGGCCCAGCTCAGGACTCCATGCTGGCTGCAGGTCCTGCTGTCACCGTGAGTCCCGACCCCTGGACAAGAGCTGTGAGCTGCAGGAAACCCCAGCTGTAAACGCAACGTACTCTCCTACACTTCGGTACGCAGCAATAAGTGACACAAAAGCCAGGGTTTGAGAGGAAAGAAAAATAAGATGGATTTCCTCATTTCATAACTGCCAGCTAGATTCCAATTAATTTTTTTTTTCCTGTGCTCTAAGGTAAGCTTTGCTTTTTTCCAGAAATTTCCCGGCACTCCAAACACATTCCTCACCGCAGGCACTCCACCGCACGCCCCGACAGCACTCCTGTCCCAAAAAGCATCCCCCTCCTGCCCGCGCTCCTGCAGGGACCTCGAGCTGCCCCACCTCCCTGCAAAGCGCTGCTGATCAGCGCCCTCAGCCCAAGCCGGGCACACTTCACATCCCCGAGCATCCCCAGTGCAGCCGGGTTGGACAGGCAGCCGGCAGCAGCGAGGCTCCAGCTGCAGCTCTGCGCTGCCCACACCGAACGCAGCCAGCAGGAATGCAGGGGGGGGGAGCGGGGCGGCGCGCGGCTCTCCGGCTCCTCGCATCGCTGGGACGAAGGGCTCTAACAGTTGATTTTTTTCCCCCTCCTCGAGCAGTGGTCTCAAACGCGATCGCAGTATGCAGCACAATGCTTTAAAACAGCAAAGCTTCTGGAAAACCCAAACAAAAGGAACGTCACCGGGTGACGTCAGCCTATATACAGCCCTGCGTGGTCGCAGCGCATAAGCAAACCCATTCTTGTGCCGCTTCCCTGAAAAGCTTTTCAGTAAATGCACTCATGCTACTCCAGGAGCTTCTCTCAGCAATAAGCCACCCATCTGCCGTCAACAAGTTAGGACTAAAGGAACCCACAGCTGCGGAAAAAGAAAACGTGAGCTTCAATTAAGCAGCCGAGCAGCCACCGAGGAAGAAAACTTCTATTAAGCATCGACTTGAAAACTGCAGACCTGTCAGAGGAGATCACGCCGGCGCTTTCAAAAGGAATATTCTAAGAGAGCACGGTGGATTCAATTTTGCACTAATATCAAAGGACCCTAAAGCAGTAAATTATTCACAGGCTATCTCGGGTTAGAGCCTTTCACAGACTCACCGTGTTGAGTCTCAAACTACGACTGAATGCAACCTCCAATGTACTCAAAAGAATGGGTAAGTGTGTGCCTTTCTCTCTCCCTTGTCTAATGAGTGATGGCTGTGTGTTAAGGCAGCGGCGAGGTGCTACAGCACGCTTTGCTGGGGTGAACCTTGCAAGAGAAATGTGTTCTGATTGTGACGCTGTAACCCTCCGTAATGCCGATAAAGACTCATCCTAAGTGTAATAGCTGGTATTCTGTGTGTAGTATTAAGTTGTTTCTTGCATTTAGAATAAGCTTTTCGGAAGTGCATGGAAATGTTATCTGCAGTGAAATCTTCCACCGTGATGTTCAAAGTATACTGATAAGGATATCCTATCTTGTTGTTTTCCTAAATTATATTCTGCAGGCTTACATTTCAAGTGGCCATTAGGGGCTCGTATGCTGGCAGCACTATATGCAATGAGCATGGTTTTAAAAATGCTGCCTGCCTTGGGCATGGCTTGTCCACCAAAATGTCGCTGTGAGAAGCTACTCTTTTACTGTGACTCTCAGGGGTTTCACTCAGTGCCAAACACCACTGAAAAGGGCTCTCTAGGTTTGTCACTGAGGCACAATTTTATTACTGAACTTGAAAGGGATCAATTTGCGAGCTTCAGTCAACTTACTTGGCTTCACTTAGATCATAATCAAATTGCAACAGTCAGAGAAGATTCTTTTCAAGGACTGTATAAACTTAAGGAATTAGTCTTAAGTTCCAACAAAATCTTTCATTTGCCAAACACCACTTTTAGCCAGCTGCTTAACCTGCAGAATTTGGACCTCTCTTTTAATCAGTTGTCCTCTCTGCACCCTGAGCTGCTCTACGGCCTCCGCAAGCTGCAGACCTTGCATCTGCGCTCCAACTCCCTGCGGACGATCCCCGTCCGCCTGTTCTGGGACTGCCGTAGCCTGGAGTTCCTGGATCTGAGCACAAACCGCTTGCGAAGTTTGGCTCGCAATGGCTTTGCGGGATTAATCAAGCTGAGGGAGCTGCACCTAGAGCACAACCAGCTGACAAAGATTAATTTTGCTCATTTCCTTCGGCTGAGCAGCCTGCACACTCTCTTCTTGCAGTGGAACAAAATTAGCAACTTGACGTGTGGGATGGAGTGGACCTGGGGCACCTTAGAAAAGCTCGATTTGACTGGAAACGAGATCAAAGCCATCGACCTCACAGTTTTTGAAACTATGCCTAACCTTAAAACCCTCCTCCTGGATAACAACAAGCTCAGCACGCTGGACTCCAAGATCCTGCGCTCGCTGCCGTCGCTCAGCACCGTGGGGCTCTCGGGCAATCTGTGGGAATGCAGCGCCCGGATCTGCGCGCTGGCCGCCTGGCTGGGAGCCTTCCGGGGCCGCTGGGAGCATCCCATCCTCTGCCACGGCCCCGACCACGCCCAGGGAGAGGACATCCTGGACGCCGTGCACGGCTTCCAGCTCTGCTGGAACGCATCGACCGCCGCCCCGTCCGCGGCACCGACGGACGCTCCCACCACCGAGTACACGAAAGGAATCAGCTCCTCTCATTTCCATATGGGAGACAAAGAAATCCCCACCACGGCAGGCATGGTCGTCACCACCGAGGAACCCTTCCCCGAGCCAAACAATGCCATCTTTACTCAAAGGGTAATTACAGGGACAATGGCTTTATTGTTTTCTTTCTTTTTTATCATTTTTATAGTGTTCATCTCCAGGAAATGCTGCCCTCCCACACTAAGAAGAATTAGGCAGTGCTCAATGATTCAAAACCACAGGCAGCTCCGATCCCAAACGCGGCTACATATGGCAAATATGTCAGACCAAGGACCGTACAATGAGTACGAACCCACCCACGAAGGACCCTTCATCATCATTAACGGCTACGGACAATGCAAGTGTCAGCAGCTGCCATATAAAGAATGTGAAGTATAATACCTAAAATCAAACCAGATAAGTAACCTATTTTAAAATTGTAGGGGACCTACAGCAGATTCTAATTTTTACAAATGTTGACGTAAAGCCTAATTTTCCAAGCTACTCAATGGAAGCATTGTTTATGGAGTGGTGCAGTATTTTTAAGTTTTTTTTTTAAACAAATCCATAATATTTTCAGTGTTAAAGAAGCAATGATCACATTAAACTTGCACTCCTAGTGTTTAAAAGTCTAAAAAGATGCTCACCTCAAACTATGTGAAATGTTCCATGTTATGTAACTCTCCGACTGTCTGTACCATTTATACCCAAGTCTCCACACTCCACTTTCCCCAGTAAAATCAGCCCGGGTGGAAGGAGGGAGGATGTCTGCACAGAGACCTGCAGAGGAACATACACTGCATTTGTTCCCCCGCAGCTGTGCGATGCCAAACACCCCAGCTGGCTCTGCTCAATTCAGAGGCACGCTGGAGGAAGGCTTTCCTCCTCTCATCATTTCCACTCGAGTAAAAAGGGGAGAGGGGAGAAAAAAAGAAGCGACCAAGGTTCAGGTGGGGATTCAGACGCACTGGGGACTGGCAAGTTAATTTTTAAGACAGTTTTCCTACCTCCATGCTCACAGTTTGGCTTGCTTACACATACCTTGCTCGAGCTCGCAGCAAACGCAGGCAGGAGCAGTTCACACGGCCACCAATTAACCAGGATGGCTCTCCAGGCACTTGCAGAGTACCTGGTGGTGCTTAATTAGGAAGGTTGGTATGATGATCTAAATGTTACAGGCGTTCGAATCTGGCCGGCTCTCTGCTTTGCCTTGATAATGCTTTTCATGCATTCGGGCTAATGACTTACCCCTACGAACAAACAGCACTTCCACACCCTTTCATGTGTAAATACCCTTAACACAAGTTTTTCTTAATTAAAAGTAAATATCAACCGGAGGTTAAGAAAGAGAGAAGGAAGAAACCTCTCTTTGTCGTCCCCCCCTCCTCCCCCCCAGGCTTCCTCTTGCTGGGAGCTATTTTCATGCACTAACTCCACGGTTTCTCTGGAGACAGAATTAGCCCCTGTAATATAAGCTCTCACTTGTCCTCCTCTTCCAAAATTCAAGGTAATTACCAGCTCAAAGCTGCGCACCTTTCCATACGTTAGGATAACGATTAGTTCATAGAATAGTTCACAAAACAATGTTTTGTTTCTTATTCAATACGGGACAGAATCTAAACTAGTATGCCATTAAAAAATTCCTATATAAATATATACACACACACACGCACCTCATTCTTCAGGAGTAATTTGATTTCTTTAACCAGAGGTATCATATTGCTATTTATACTATATTATGAAATGATATGTAAATATTTGCAGATCTATGCAGCGACAGTGGTACTGAGATGCCATGGGGGAGGGCGGGGGGCTGCAAAGGATTACGTTATTTTTAAGTCAACTGCTCAAATATTGTAAACATTCTAACCAAAGTTAAAAGGACCAGAGGGATGGAATTTTTTTAATATATATATACATGTATGTATAACTAAAAAATGTGTTGTGTCCAATGCTGCAGTGTTAAACAATTACCAGCAAACACGGATGAAGAGAAATTCCTCACAGTGTCAACATACCTTGAACAAATCAGTAATTACAGTATGCTAATTGTGTTGTACTAAACTGTTCTGCAAACTTTCTGAACAGAAACATCACTGCATAAAAATCTGTTCGCTATTTCACTCTGCTTTTATATATCTGTATTACCACTTAGTGAGGTATTTAGGGTGCAATTATACAAGTTTGATGTTTTATTGTGAAATGAATTTGTCCGAGGCAACTATAGCAAGATAAGTGTGACTTCTGTTCAGATTTTACATAAAGATTTTTTCAATTACTGGTTTTGAAGATATTAATTTGCATCATTTTCCTTTTACGGTGCCCTTATTATAAAACAGATATTTTGTGTACTTCCTACGACTTTGTACTTTAATAGAAGAGGTTCAGAGAAGACTATGGTTTTCCATGAAGTTCCCTCTGAACCCCCTTAACTGTTTATAATACGACAAGCCAATTTGCATCCATTCTAGGAAATCAACTGTTGCTTTTTCTGCTTTTACTGCTTTTAACTGAATACAATAAATCCCGTGAGGCAGATGGACAGTGAGAGAATGAGAGTGGGTGGCAAGGCCCAGGCACAGGCTGCCCAGAGGAGCTGTGGATGCCCCATTCCTGGAGGTGCTCAGGGCCAGCTTGGATGAAGCCCAGGGCAGACTGGTATGGTATCAGATTCAGTGGTCAGCAACCCTGAATCTGTGGCAGGAGGTTGGAACTAGGCCATCTTTGAGCTCCCTTCCAACCCAAGCCGCTCTACGATTCACGGTTCTGTATTCCACACGATCACAACCCATGTGATTCAGCCCTAAGCCAATATAAAACCTTAGTGTATGGCTGACTGTAGGAAGACCTGCTTCCTTCCCAGCAGTCAGTGCCCAGGGCCCTTCCCTCAGCCCCAGGCCCCTGCTGGGCTTGGCAGAGCACACGCAGCAGCCTGCCCTGCTGTGCCACCCTTACCGTGTTGGCTGACCCCATGCCTGCACCAAGGGTCCCAGGGAGCAGCAGTGGTTTCCATGGAGGCACCGGCAGAGACAAAGTTCTGACTTAACTCATGACTCAACTTCCAGTGCCCGTATCATTAATCTTAGTGCATCACCACCACCCATCAGATGGCAGCACTGAACACCGATGTCCAAGCTGTGTGTGCAGGACAGAATCCCACCTTCCTGTCCCACGTGCAGCCAGCCCAGAGCTGGGAGCTCACAAGGCACAGAGCCGAGTTGGATGGGACCCTGGGCAGCCTAATCTAGCGGTTGGCTACCGTGCCCATGGCAGGGAGGTTGGAGCACAACGATCTTTAAGGTCCCTTCCAACTCAAACCTTTCTATGATTTCCTGACTGCAGCATGAGGTTCCTCCCCTGGCAGTGTCTTTCCAGTGCCCCAGAAGCCCCCTCTGTCTCTAACAGCTTGTAATTCTGTCCCAGAAGAGTACAGACTGGTGCTCCAGCCGGGTGCTCCACTTCTCCCATCCATCGCCCCAGTTTTGCTGGCTGGGGGGCAGGGAGCCCACCCATACCGCCTCGCTCACGTTTACGCTCCAACATGCAGCTGCTCTCCCAAGTGCTGTGGTTTATACCTGCCATTTCCTAAACCATTTGTTGCCAGGTTCCAGGCGCGAGCAAAGCAGTTCCATAAACATCACATCTAGGGTAACAGGTACAATAAAAGCCGCAGAATGTCAAACACGAGCAGCAAAGTCAACTTGAATTCCCTTGGGAGGGACAGCAAACTGCAGGCACAGCCATCGCCCTACACAAGGGCACCGTGAGAGGTTGTTAATCCTTTTTGGTTGTTTTAAAGTTACTGTCTTCCATTCTCAATGGCTTGTGACTCTTCCAAACAAAGAGAGGATTATAATAATTGCCTTAGTCAGCAGTCTGATTTATTTTGTTTATGGAAGACGAAGCAGGATGATTTGGCTTAAGTTAAGTGTTTTTCAGGATGAGCACTGACTGATGAAGAGATTGTTCAATAATTCTCTGCGACTATCACCTCTACTGCACAGCCTTGGTTTCTACAGATACTCCATTAGGGTGATATTATTTACCCAGAGGGCAGTGAGGCCCTGGCGCTGCTGCCCACACATGTGGTTGCCTCATCCCCAGAGGTGCCCAAGGCCATGGATGGGGCCCTGGGTAGCCTGAGCTGGTGGGGGGCACAGCAAGGATTGAGGGGGCTGCAAGGTTGCTTCCAAACCAACCATTCTGTGATTCTGTGATAAATGACAGAGGCGCCTCACCACCTGTAGGTACAGCATCACACAAACCTTCAGGGCCGTTTAGAAATGGAAATTCGTTCCACTGCTCTAGGATCCCTGTGCCACCCAAAGACATCCCCCAGCCTCCCTGATTGCCTCCGCTTCCATTCCCCACCCTCGTGCCAGTGAAATGCAAACCAGGCAGTACAAGTTCCATTTGAGTCATCGTGTTGGAACAGGTCTGAATTAATGCTTTCAGCTCCCCTCTTGTTAGTCGCTCTGCATTAGATCATCGTTCAAATGCATACAACCAAGAATTACTTGATCGAGAGTAAAACGGGTTAGAGCTGAGCCTCCGATGGGAGCGCTCCTCTGCCAGCACAGCTCCCACTTCCATCAGAAGGAAACATAATTAATGCTGCTGAATCAATGTTGGGTTTTGTTTTGCTGCAGAAGTTATGCGATTTCTCAGAGATAAGCCCAGCCTGCATGCAAAGCCCAGCATCTGAGCTCGCAGCCTGTATGCCCCTTCAAAGGCTGCAGTCTATTGCTGACATGTAAACCAGAAACATCCAGTGGCTTTAATCAGAAGTCTGCACTACATTCTTGGTTTTTAATGTGCCTAAGTTAATTTCTGTACTACTTTAATGAAAATAAAGTTGATTTAATTTTGTGAGCTGCACAGCTATTAAAATCCATCTGTTCAGACCTATGAAGTCTACCGAGAAAGCTGAATTTCATCTTAAGCTTTACATAAAAATTAGGGAGTTCAGAAAGGAACACAGAACTTCTCCCCCAGTAAAAAGAACAAAAAAAGAAAGCAAAGAAACAGCAGCAGAACCTGAAGGCAGCTGCACAGAAGCAGATCCTTCCTCCTATGCCCTTCTGCATAGAGTCCCATGCACTGGAAGTGAGGACAGGTTTTCCTCTTTAAGCCATGGTGCTAGTGGGATGCTTGGAGATCATTTTAGTCACCTGGAAATGTAGCATTTCACACCTTGAACAAAAATCTTTCCTGAGAGGTATTCAGGGAGAGGTGTCAGCAGCTTTGATGGATATAGCCAACCTCAGACAGGGCAAAATTCATGTTTTTTAAGGACAAAACACCACACGGCTCATGCACCTGTGATGTACACACAAACCTCCACCTGCCAGCCCTCAGCCGCTCATTTGTTAAAACAAACCCTAAAGTCAAAACAAAAACAGCACCCTGTTTTGCTTCTCACCCTCATGAAGCATTAGCGAGTGAACTATTCTACCAGCTCAGCAACGAGATGGAGAGCCCTCAATGCACTGTACTGACATTATAGTTAAAGAGCCAGTTCCTGACGGGAGGGGGGGTGTCAGTAATGGGATAAGAAGAAGTGCAGTGTACAGAAAATTTTTGTTATTAAAATTGTGTATACTGTAAAACTGGATTCGCCTCTTTTTTGTTTTTTCCCTCCTTTTTCACGCAGAGGTGCCCAACTGTGTACATCCACTGGGTCTAAGAGCACACCAACAGCATCCCAAGCCAGCTTTGGGCCGGTCCCTGCGCTGTAACCACGGCAGGCAGGTACAGCCCTGGGCCACCTGGCAGAGCTGCTGGCAGTGCCAGCAGGAGCCTGTCCCCAACAGCAGCACCGCCACTCCAGGCACTCAGCAGGAGCCACACCACGCAGAGGTGTCAAACCACAGCACATCTCCCTGGCTTTGAATTATTACAGCCTAGGAAGTGACAGAGAGATACAGCCCCGTACAAGCATCCTTTACACAGGCCACTGTTACACTGTGTTCTCAGTCACGGTGCTTCAACAGCACCAGAACAGTCTCATTTAGACAAGTGACAAGTTCACGGGCACAACCCAAACGATTCAACACAACAGCTGAGAAAAAGAACACGTTTCAGGATGTTCCAAGATGATTACATGCACTGGAACTGCCAGCTAAAGTCACTTCAGTATCTGAGCCTGAGATGCTTTCTGCTTTTGTGCAGTAAAGTTTGGCTAACTCAAGTTCTCATGGCTTTTAGAAGCCAGTGGCTCCTCAGTCCTTCTCATACTTCAAAGCAGCACAGGATCAATGTATTTTCTTAAACTTTCAAAGAGATTGATTTTAAGATAAAAAGCATCTCTCTAAAAATGCAAAAGCTGTTGTTTTCACAAGGAAAGGTAAGACACATAGGAGAAAAAAATGGTACTCTGAAAATTCTATGTAAAACCTCTGAAATCAATCAGCAATAAGAAGCTGTCAGCATCACTAGCAGCTAGCTTTTAAATGTAGGCTGTGTTAAAGCAACTGTGAAAAAACGAAGACTCAAGAACACAGCCCAAGAGGAGAACTGAAGCACAACAGGGAAGCTCGGACACCACATCCCCCCCTTCCCCCCCCTCCCTCCCTCCAGGTCTGTGGTTTTATGCTCTTTAAGGGACAGAACTCCCTGCAATAGGTCACACACCCCTGAAACCCTGAGATTAATCTTTATAGTTATATGTTTGTAAAGAAAGATACTTCATTAAAACAACTTTTCACTGCCTATCACCAGTTTGATTACTATTAGATCCTAGGAAAACATTTGCTTTACAATGTATTAAACTTTACCTGCCATCTTTGACATCAGAACCACGTGCTCTGGGAATTATCTGATAAAACAGAGAAAAATGACTGGGCATGCTTCATTCACAAAGTTCCATATTTACTTCTGCGATGAATGACTGAAGAGGTTTGGCCGTGAGCGCATTCAGCAAACGTTTCCAGGCTCAAAGGTAACCAAACCATCATTCCAGATCTACTGTTTTTAACTGACGAGGTTTTTAAAAATAAAAAAAAAAAGGTTTCTTCTTGTTCCTTCAGCTGTTAAAAGGATGAGACCAAAGGCTTACACACACACAAATCATTTGAGAACTTCTGAAGCAGCAGTGCCAACAGCGAGGAGCTGAGTGGTGCGGGATGGGGGAGCCAGGCCACCCACCTGCAGTACGCGCAAGGTCTTTTCTCCAGTACGGAACACACACGAACCAACCAGGGTGGTACCTCCCCAGCCAGGACACTTTAAGAAACAACAAATCCTCCTTTTATAAATCTTGTTATTTTAAATGCAGTTCAAGCAAGTTACTCCTGTTTTCTCCCAGCAGGCTCTACTACTTGTATGCTAAACACTCAGACAAGTGAGGCACTAAGTGCTTTCATTCTTTTCTCCCAATTATTAACCCTCTAGAAGGGATGCAGTGCATCCATCCTTTGATATGGGTCTATTATGGTTATATCAGTTTAAAATGCAGCCTCACTTCACAAAAAGTCTGGAAGTAGAAACGGTTCATCCATCAAGAAGGTTCTTAAATAATGAATGGGTCATAATTCTTTACTGTCAAAAGCAATTAATTTTCTGTACTCTAATCAGGAGAATAAATCTGAAAAATCCATTCTAATGGCTCCAAATCTGAAGGTAGTGTTGCAGCTGAATTCTTAATTTTAAAATACAAGAGCAACGAGGACTTCTGCTGTTTAAACATACAGTCTTGTACCAAACAGAACAGCTTTACTGCATATTTAATAGGTAGAACGGGTTTTGTGAGACCGCCTGAGATTAAAGAACAGCACTAGATACAGGAAATGCATTTCAAGTAGAAAGGTCCTTCCAAGATGCTTCCCAACTATCAGCTACAGAAATCCTGAAATATCCTTTACAAGCGTACAAAACGCTGCAGGAAAGGTTACTGCAAAAGCAGTGTTACTTACATGAGTGCAAAGAGCTAAAGATCTGGAGAAGAGCATGGATGTGGAATCCAGTAAGTACTTTTATTATGAGGTGCTGGCTCACTTTTCTTCAGCTCCTAAATAATCCATCACGTGCCCAGACCCTCTGCCTCTGAAGCCATGTGCCAGTTAACCAGAACTATCGTTTCCTGCCCTCAAGCAAACTGCTTCAACCCTGATACCATCTGAAGTTTTAATCTTTCAGAGAAGAAAAACTCTAATACTAATAGAGCTCATACCACAGCTGATAATGACACAATCAGTTAACAGCAACTATATGGGGAAAGGGATAAGGACACAGACTATAAATAAGCCTCCATCACTAAATGCACCACACAATGACTTGCCACAGGAAAACACCTGTGCATTCCTCACTGGTGAGCACATTCCCAGCAGCA
Organism: Perdix hodgsoniae; assembly: GCA_035772895.1. Classification (NCBI taxonomy): domain Eukaryota; kingdom Metazoa; phylum Chordata; class Aves; order Galliformes; family Phasianidae; genus Perdix; species Perdix hodgsoniae. The sequence goes on from JAPSGF010000149.1 coordinate 536,588, forward strand.
CTGCTGGCAGTCCCAGCTCTGTGCACACGGGGCTGAGCCCACCCAACCAGAGAGGGTCATTCAGCAAGCAGGCAGCTCAGCATGTGCCTGGCTGGGGACACGGGCAAAGGCCTGGTGCCTAACTGTGATGCTCATATACGGGGCAGAGAAAGCTCCACCTGTATTGTCCTTGGGATAGAAAAAGATGCTTCAGCAAAGATAAGGAACTCCTTCTCAATCTCCTCAGGTAATCCTGAAGATAGAACCAACTGAGACACAGCTGGGAAGAGGGAGCACAGGTCACCGATTTAGCAGCTCTTAACTGGGAGCTGTATGGGTACCAATGGCACACCTGTGGGGTTCAGACCCTCAGGAACTCAGCAGCCACAGGGTAGGCAGGAGGAGAAAACCAATTCTAGCTGATATTCTCCACAGACAATCAGCTCAGCTCTGGGACATCTATCAGCACCGTGGCACCTGTGAAACCTGGAAATAAGGGAGTGCTGACTCCATGATAAATGTTTTTTTCCTGCAGTTAGCATCCAATGCTAACAAACCAAAAGCTTAAAGGTTAGGCATTTGATTAGGTTGCACTACAGGACAAAAATACACAGATATAGGACCTGCCAAAGCTTGCTAACACAACATCACAGTCCTGAGCAAAACAAAAATAACGTGGCTTCAACAAGTTACCAGTGAACAGCGGCAGCTAACTTTCCATGGATGTGATGTTTGCCCTTCTTCTCCAGCACCACGAAGCAGCACGCTCAGTGTTCTGCATGCTCTGAGCTTCTGCCAGGTGATGCTGTCAGCCTGTAAGCAGGGAGCAGCTCACTGCTTTAGACCAGCTGAAATTCGTCACTCCTTCAGCTGAGGGACACCTGCTGCTGATAGCTAAAATAACTCAGCACCCACACAGTCCACAGCAGCAAAATCAGGAGTAAGGCATTCCAGACATGCACAGACCATGCAACTGACATACCTTCAAACACTGCCAAACAAGCTGCGATGCCTCAGCCACTCCAAGTTTTAGATCCATTGGCAATTTAGGTATTTGTTGACAAACCTAGAACTTGGAGGATTCCGAACTTTTCTTCAAGCTCCAAATGGGAGAAGCACTGAATTCACAGCTCGGCTCCTGTACCTGACCAGCAGCCAGCTGCAGATCAGAGGGGTTCCCACACTGCTGGAGCTGCTTGGTGCCTCGCTGTGACACGGCACCAGGATGCTGGGATCCTCCATGACTAACAGCTGTCTGACAGCACGCCGTAAAACAATGAAGACAAATGAAAGCGCTGACAAAGCACAGAACTACTCCAGTGCTCCACACAGATAAATTTCAGGGATATTACCCCTTCATATCTACAGCTGTCCATGGCCAACAATTAATTTGACAAAGCATGCCAATGAGAGTGTCCAGAGACACATGAAGAAGTTTTATACCACATTCAGATGAACCAGTGCTATTAGATTGCTGACTGCTTTCCTCTTCTCAGTGGGCACTCCATCATTTGAATAAGCCCAAGTAAAGCTGCATCATCAAAAGAGGAACTTTCAAACACCTAATATTCCTGTCCATTCATTCAAAAACCGTAATCTTCATCAGGAAAATTAGTAAGCGATCATCAGCAAAGCACAGTTTCAGTTGTTTATGCAAACTGAACTACACTGTGGCACATTTCTTCTGCTCACTGTAATGCCACCGAGTGCAGCCTGCACTGTAACCACCAAACCACAACGTGGGTCCATGTTTCCTGACCACCAGACATCAGTGAAACACGAGGAAGCCACGCACAACAGACGAGTTTATGTACGTAACAAAACAACCCATCCACTCATGCCTCTAAAATTACGTACACACGCGAAGTGTGACAGAGATATGACAAAGTAGGCCCACATGATACAATACATACAAGCAGTGCCCCCGGGGTGCTCACTGGAAATCACATTTACATATCAAAACTTAAATCTTGAATGTCACTAACAGGGCAGAAACAGCAGTTCACTTTCAAGAAGGGCCTCCACAGATGGGAACCTGCACAAAGCACACATACTATGGTACCAGTCTCCTCTGTTGTGCTAAATAATCATTTTAAATTCTCCCTCAGATTCAGCCATACCATGTTACCCTAACCAGTGGCTGTAAAATTGTATGCCTACTTCACAATCACATTTCTCTAAGCTTTCTACCTATTACCAGCTGCAGGCTAAGCGTGGCTGAGTTGCTGTACACTGCTTTCAGTGGATAAACTATTAAACTATGCTTTTTGGGTTTTTTTTGAGTTATTCTTATATAGAGTTTCCTACACTTGCTTATGCAAGAAGTATTTTAAAGTACTGAAAGAATGAGGACTTGGTAACAAGACCACATACTCGACAAAGGTTGCTCACAGACAAGGCACAATGTGATAAAGAACAACAATAGGTTTCTGTGATCTGACTCAAAAAAGCATTCTGAGCAGAAAATAGGACTTTTGTAATTACTGAAACAGCTTCTAGTAAGGACATTACACAGATTGATTTCTGCTTTGACAAGTTAAAAGAAATTAATGAAACACTTTGGGAAAGGCCTATTTTACCATTCATTATCTTCTATCAAAAGCATTCCTCTTGACTTTGAAACATAATTCAAACTAGTAACATATTTGTAGGCTTTTCATTAATACAAAATACTCTGAAAAATTCTACTTCCTCATCTGAGAGCTGTAATTTGTGATTCCACTCTTACACAGTCTGTTCCCTAAGAGGAAAGGGAAAGATCGGGAGAACTCATAAGTTAACTCAGCTTCCAAATTTCACATCTTTTGTCTTTAATGGCAGCTGACCGAAACCTTCAAGACCACTGCAGGCCGACATCCATCTGTAATGCCATAAGCCCCACCTCAGTGCAGAGCTGCCACTCGAGGGCAACACTGGGAACACCAGACACTGTTAGCAGTCCATTGCTTCACATGGAGTGGGAAGTTTCCTCACCAGCTCATGCAGGAACCCAGTTATTAAGTAACTAACCTGTATACATACACACATACAAACCCCGCCTGTCCTCCAGCTGCATGGGTAACTACCAGCTTCATTCAAATACCTTCACAGGAGAGTAACAAGAGGAAGTGCTCTTATAAGCAAAGGTGAAATCAAAGCTTTAAAATTACTGTGCAGTGCTGCTGATGCATTTATTTCTCGAGGGAATAAATGATATTGAGGCAGCTCAAAGTCATTTTTTTTACCATTATTTTCACCGGTGATCTTGGAGAGGAGAGGGATGGAAGAGAGATGTCTGGCCTGGGAAAGAGGAAAAATTAAACTGGTATGAAAGGTTTGTGAAAGGTAACGGAGATACCAGCCTTCTCCCGAGACTTATTCTTACATCTAAAGAAGTTAGCAGCCCGGGTTTCATAGTCAGCTACACACAGGCTCTGCATCTCTGCAACACATTTCCACCACCAAGACAAAAATATTTAGTCACACAGGATACCAAGAAGATCAACCTGCTACAACACAGAACTTCGCTTCCATAAAAGCTCAAAAGGAAAACCAAACTTGGCAACATGCCACACTCTAAAACTGAGTCCTCCTGGTTTACATGAAGTCGTGATTCAGAAGCAGAACAGGGGCAGAGTCTGGGAAACCTCAAAAGCAAGAGACCCAGCGTTCACACGGCAAACACACCTGAAATGAGGTTTCGTGAGACTGAGAGGTTTGGACACAACATCAAACGCACAACCTGGGTGAGCTCTGACAGCCACGCTAAAAGGATCTCACTTGAACCTGGTGCAATCTGGCAGGTCCTTCCCCAGCCTTCACACAGGGAACTTCTCCCCACCGCCCTCCCTGCGCACCCGCTGGCTCACACACAGCCCGCAGGCAGCAGGGAGAAGCGCCTAAGCTCTCCTCTCCATGACTCCAGACGCACGGAGGTGACTTTACAGCAGGCCCAGTGTCCCGCCTGGCCTCCAATGTTTGCAGACTGGCACGGCTCCACATATCTCCCCACCCGGCCAGCCTCAGTCACTCCCCAGAGACACAGCCCAGCTCCAGGAGGGCAGCCTGGGACTTTGCCAATACTTAGAGCTGTTTCTTCTAATGCTGTTTTGTTGAATGACAACTAGTTGAGCTTGGACGTGGGTCAATTCATCTCGCTCACCACTTTGCTGGTTGGACCAGTGTGGAAGGATGGGTGGGAGAATGCCTCGAGTACCAAACCTGATGGACAGTGCTTCTGTGGAAGCCACGAGACAGCTGCTGGGGCTGGCAACTAAGATGCTAAGTCTCTTCTTACAGGCTAAGCCTTTCATTTTTATGTTAATTACTAACCTAATCTAAAGAATATCTCAAGTTTTCCCTTTGCAGATTAAATGAACTAATAGATATATCCAGAAAGATGAAAAGCAGTCTGAAGCTTACACCCAAAGTCATTGTAAAAGCCTTGAAATATTTCAGTTTTTATCATATTTTACATGCATGTGAAAGGCTTTAGAAATAGAACAACTAAAATTGGAACAACACAGACCCCTGCAAGACTCAAATTAAAAAGAGTGAGCCAAGACAGCATATGCCCTTTCCAAGAGGAAGAGAATGCATTATAAATCTGGGAATAAAGCCACCGAACTCCTGGCAAGACAGCTCAGAGAAATAGATAATGAAACAATCCTGCCCATAAAGTCATAAGACATTCAAAGCTAGAATTAATGCAACCTTTATTCATTATTAGAAATATAAATAGCTTTAGTTTGTGACAGATTTTTAAGTATTTCCTGTAGCAAAGGATTCAAGAGATCTACCCTGCAATATAGCAGTGAAACACTAAATCTGAAGTTGCTTTCGACAGGAAGCAAAAGGCATTAAAATCACTGGAAATAGCATCAAAAGCTGACTAACTGTGGAGGGACGAGCTAACAAGCACCTCCAGCCTTCCCAGCACCAACACGCCGGAGCCTAGCATCTCCTCTCCCTCCCACACACAGATCTTGATAACTTCACTTCCCTCCACAGAAGACAAAATTGCTGGAAACAAGAACAGCCTCACTGGCCACGGGTTGACAATACTGGTTTGAGTTCAAGAAAGCCAGCACCCTTACTTCCATCTCCTCCTCTTACCCAATGCAAGTGACTCACCAAGGAACTGGCCAGGACTAGAAGGGCATTAGAGCTGTGGCATGCATAACTTTCCAGAGACACTATCAAGCCATTATTTACTAAGCTAACTAATTAGACAGCCACCCTTGCAGATAATGAGAACGCATTAAAGTATTTAAAATTCCAGCACTAGGCTGACACATACAAAGTAGCTGCCCTTCTTCAAAAGAAAGCGGATGTCAAAGGAAATAAACCAGTCAGGAAAGGCAGCCGAGGCGGTACTGTGGCATCATCTAAGGAGGAGCTCAGAAAAAGGGCAGGAAGCAAGGCAGAGAAACACGGGATGAGGAGGTACCTTGCATGTTTATTTTACCAACTGCTGCTTGCAAAGAAACCACTAGACGGATGACTGGAATTAGCGTGAGATAGATGATAAAGAAGCAGCTATTCAAAACAAACAGAATTCATGTATACAAGTGTACAATCTGGTGCAGAAAAACAGGGAAACTGAATGTGCTTAAGTAGATAATGATCTGAAAAAACAGTTGGTAAAATCCCCTTTTACACCGAGAAAAAAGCTTTAACTGAATATACAGTTCACTACAGCCTGGCACTGAAACAGCTGCTCTCCTTTAGGTGTTACCCACTTCTGAAGCAGTGCATATAACCAAAAGCCATAGAGGAAGGCTATAAAGTGCATTAAAAAATTAATCCATCTACTAGAAATGACACCAGGAACGTTCTGAAGCAATACAAGCTGCCTGCCTTGTCCTCTCAAAGAAGTTTCCTAAATTCCAGCTGAGAATACTCTTAGTTTTGGGGAGCAGGAAAGTGAATACGTTCCCTAATAACAGTAGATGTTCTCACAGCTCCACAGAATGGGCTGGAGATAAAAGTTTAGAGGAGATTTCAGCATGCAGGAGTACCAGGACATGAAGATTGGCTGCTTCATTACTACCATGGCCTTGGACTGGCTCTTACAACTCAGCACAAGAACATCCACTTTGAGGAAGGCAGGATCTTCACAAATCTTAATTACAGACCTGATTTAAAATATCATCCCACAAGGCGAAATGCGACCAACTCGCAAGCCATTAGCTCCAAAAGGGTCAACTGCTCAGGTGCAAGACAGAAAGGCTTTCGACTTTCCTCTTCCCAACCTAAACCTCATTCTACTTATTTCCGCATTAACTTCTCATTTTCTTGCTCTTTGCAGTCCACTGACCTCTAGAATTGGGATTCCTTGACTCCTGGAGAAGTGCCCAAAAACTCATTCTGCCTCTAAGGAAATTCACAATTTGGCATTTAAGGGGAACAGTATCAAATGATAGAGCTGCAGCCTTATTTTTTACTTGACATCAGAGCTCTCCTGTCACCTTCTTCCCCTGAAATGACTCAATAATGACAATTCTTCTAAAGTTGTCCTCAAAGTAAAGGTTCAAAGTTGCTGTGGGGATGAGCAAACAAGCCTTAAGGTTACCAGAGGAACAGAAGCACTCCGGGTCTGGCCAGGGGCTCAGGAACTTTCTCCCTACGTATTTTAATACAGTGGAGAACAGGCAAATCCTTTAAAAATAGAAATGAAGGAATTCAAACCAGACACAGAAGCCATCTGGGCAATTTAACACAATCAGCTGCTCAGCCTCCACAGCAGCAGAGGCAATGGCTGGGGTCTGGTAGCGCGTGGTGACTCCTACTGAAGATGTTTTGAATAAAACTAGCATACCCTTGGAAGCAATGTGTGGTATAAAGCTGAAAACTACCAAGTAAATGGAGATATTAAGGCTTGGGCCATCGCTGACACTCACTGCTGGGAAGCTCTGAGAAGAGAACCATCTGTCATGACCTCCTGCCATTAGATAGAGGACTGTGAACGTGCTACAAACAAGCTGGGTTTTCTTGCTACTGAAAAAAACAAAAAGATATATATACATTTAAAGCATCGTAAACCAGTGTTGCTGATGAACATCTTCTGGAGCAAACCTGGAACCCATCAACAGAAATGGTATGAAAATCAGCTTTGAAATACAGATAAAGCTCAGGCACATAAATGAGGGATGTCTCCAGGAAGTCACACAAAAATGCTTTACGATCACCAGCACTCTTTCATATTCCTCTCGAAGAAATGCAAATATGGCACAACAACACCCATGCATCAAGATAACACCAATGTATTTAACATGTATTAACCAGAATTATTCCAAGTTTTGCACATTAGGATATTAAATGCCTTGTCTCCCCTAAGCTTCCTCTGCATACAGCTTCTCTACATAGTAAAATCTTAAATATGGCATTGAAAGAAGTGCCTGCCCCACTTCTAGGTGGAAATTGTAGCCCCAAATTCAATCAATTTAGCACAAAGGCAATAAAAAGTACACCTATTTTATTTTTCAAGGAGCCCATCTTTTAAATAGGAGACCAAAATGCATTCCACAGAAGCCTGGCAGATGAAAGGTAAGCACGAATGAAAATCTGGAGCAAGCAGAAAGGACAAAGAAAGTCCCTCCAGGGACACCTGCCTGTTGCCAGAACACCTTTCCTGCCCGAACTAATAAGCCAGTCTGCAAACAGCAAAGACAAACTTGTCTGCATCCACAGGAACCGCAGTCCAGCTCTCCAAATTACTGCACTGCACACCCCCACGTCTCCTGAGCTTCCTTTGCTCCAGAGATGCTGAGCTCTTGAGACATCACACGTACAGAGTTAAGACACAGAAGAGAACCTTCTGCTTTCAGAAACCTTTTTATTTGTCTAAGTACTATCAGGTTTCATTTTTCAAGCTCTTTCCACAGGTTTTATAAAGTAACTGATAATGTCAATTCAAGTTAGCATATTCAGTAAAACACAGATGACAGCACCTCAGGCATACAGAAAAGAGTCGGAGCTGAGAAGCTATTTTATTTTTCCTGGCCACATATGGAAGCAGCAGAGCACCCTATGAATGGCAAAAGCATTTTTCTTGACAGTCAAAGGTTAACATATATGCAGGATGAGTCAATAATCCACAAATGGCTGCACATCACGCAACATTTAAGCTTAGCCTGAAACACAGAGGATAAAGAAAAACACACTCAGTCCATTAAAGGCACAGCTACTTGTGAAAACGAGCTGCACTGGATGGCACTCTGCCTTCTCACTGACCAATGTGAATTCTGCAGATGCCCTGTTTTTGCCCCTTATGGCTTGATCCCTAGGGAAAGGTTGGTTGGTTTTATCTTCTAATTGGCAATGAGAAAAATGCACCTTTTAGCACATCTCTGCAAGAAAGTTCTTGGCCTGAAAGCCCATGGCTTTGCTACTGCTATGCTGAAGAAACTTCCCTTTCAGACTACACTTCCAGACTAGCAATTCAGCAGCAATAATCCTGACTGCCTGGCTTTCTGAGTGAATAACCATCAGAGCTGAGCAGAAAGCTTTGAACCCTTGGCATATACAACCTGTCCCTCTGCTGCTCCTCTTCCCATTTGCCTCTACCTCCTGTTTCTCCTGCTGAAGGAACGCGTCCCTGGGCAAACCAAAGGCAAGATGAGTTTTTCTCCTCTATTTCAAGATACAGCTTAACCCTCATCCTTTCCTCACACTAGAGGAGGATTAAGTCACTCTTCTGCCTCTATTTACATTCAAGAGGGCTGCCACTACTTGGATAAGCCACAAATGCTAATTATTCTGTATTGATTCAGTTGACTTTCCGGGACAAAGTAGCTGTAAAGCTCCGGGAGACATTATGAGCATTACAGAACATCAACTTGTTTGAACAGGATAAAACACGCTAAGCAAAGAGCGTGGTCCAGGTGTTAAACCCTACACTTCGAACAGCAACTGCAGTGAAGACCTATTCTGCTTATATAGCTGTCTGTAAGAAAGTAAAAAGGCAGGAGAAAATAAGGAAAGAGAGCTTAACTCATTATTCATACGACTGGATAGCAGACAACAGAGCACCGTGTGTATTCACAGTGACTGTCCTCTTCTCCCACCTTCTGAATCTCATTGCGTAGAAAGACAGAACTTAATGCACAGCTTTATTCAGATCAAGGGAAATCAAAGAATTAAGACACAAGTATTTTGTTCCAATGCAGAAAATACAGTATTCCAGCTTTGCAATAATTCCATCCCCCTTTCATCCCGCAAGAGGGAAATTAAAAAGCCCAGTTGTGTGTGTAATACTTCTGCACACTGAGAGCATGATCCTGCTGGAGGCTAGGAGGCTGTTTATCCACAGATCAGCAGTCACTGCACAATCTCACATGCTCTGCTCTATCCGCTCTCTCCGATTCTGGGAGAGTACTCAAGTAGTACTGAACAAACTGACTAAATATATTATCTGACATCGATGAAGTTCTAATATTTTTATACTAAAAAGCAGAATTCTGAAGCGGACTAAAAACAAAACTTTGAAGTAGAAATCATGCACTTTTATGTAAAATGGCTTACAGTTCAATAGAAGCAAAACACTGCTGAGTGCCACACCACAAACAAGTAGGCACCCTTATTTCAAGTCTTCTTTCCACCCATCCTCAAGGATATCGGAATAATTAAATTAAGAAGGAACTGTATTGTACAGTATTAGAAAATATTAGACTTGTTAACACTGTAGAAAGCATGCCTGAAAGGAAAGGTGAAGGCTGGGGCAGGACAGCAGGAAGCAGGCAAGAGAGCCATCACAGCCACACGAGGTGCCTGCACGGCTTGGCTCTCCCAGCTACGGACAGCACGTGCCTTCAGTTCTGCTTCAGAATTCTGCTGCTCTTGAAGGGCAGCAGCCACCTTCTTTTTTTAATGCGTGTTAAGGATCTACAATAAAAACACTGAAAAGTGTGTGAGGACTGCAAGTGGACTGCAGCTACGTAATACAATTTCAACCAAATCCCAAATGCTGTCAAAACATCCCATTTCAAAAGGTTTTGCTGTTTGTTTGGCACCAGATGTCTCGCAGCAGAGGCTGCACACAGTACATGGAGGAGAGCAATGATACCAACAGGCTGCTGAGCCATTCTGGAACAAGGCCTCAGGTGCCACTTGAGCTTTGCTGAGCTTCCCTAAGGGTGTATTTCCCTGAAGGTAATTATGACAACCACGCTCTTCTTTAAGAAACACATTTTCACTGCTCAGTGCAAAGGCTGCCCTGGGCCTAAAAAAAGCACTCAGAACTCGTAAATTCTTCCTTTTCTTTCAATAGGCCTGCTATTGCCACCTCAGCAGAGCTCCCAGAACATCCTCTGAAAGCACAGTCTGTGCCAAGCCCCAAACCAGGACGAAGAGGAAGCAACCTGGAAGCTCCTTTTTGGGGCTCAGAAACAACGAGCTAATGAACACCACCTGAAATTCTCACCAGGCTCATCATGCTCACTGATTTACTTTATATCACCCTGTAAGCGTTACCAACTTAAGAACAGTATCACTTCAGAAATTTATTTCCTTAAAGCAGCGTTGCTGTCAGTCTGATAGCATCTATGAAAATTAGTGCCCAGAGAATAGCACACATCTCTGCTGAACAGCAAAGTCCGTGAAGGGAAAATCCAGAGGCTTTCAAGCCATGTCCATCACTTCAGCATTCAACCATCTTAAACTGACAGAAACAATATTAAAAAGAAAGGGTAGATTATCTCAAGGCAGAATTTTTTATCAGCATATATCATGAATATGGATCAGTCTGCCATTTTCATTCACATACACATTTCCACAGATACAGCTGCTTTCATTAAGAGGGCTGTGCAAAGCCCACTCCAAATACATGAGTAAACTGAACCTAAGTTTAACAGTCACGTGCAAATACACATGCATTCCTCTCCACATGGGAAATACAAACTGTCAGTATTATTAAGTGGGCAAATTCATAATAACAGCATCTCCGTTCTAAAAGTCTCATGTGTCAGGGGTAGAAATACCCTTCACAGGTAGTTCTGAAGACAAAATGGCAAGAGTCAGATCTGTGTGTGATGTTGCGTTTAGGCATTCATGGTATGAAGATACGAGCTAGGTATCTCTTGGCCATTCACTTTCAAGTACCAGATATGTTCAAAGAAGCTTTAGGAAAGAAAAGCAAACCAGTGGAATGACAATCAGGAGAACAGAGGTACTTGTTTGGAATAGCACATTTCCCTAAGCACACCAAACACCAAGTCCAAAACAAGCATTCAGCAAGACATGAGACCACCATGTCTAAAACCAGACGTGGTGATATCTATGCCAGACATCCTGAGAGCCAAGGCACCCTGGGCAGCACGCAGTCTGCAGATCAGCTGCTTCGTTTACCTTCAAGATGTGCTTTGCAACTGCTGGAAATCTATTATTAAAGAAATACAACACCCTCCCACTCCTCCCCCCCATCACACCCAGCTATGGGTCTTGAGGCCGAGCAGAGCACGGAAACTGGAAAAAATCAGCTGAAATAATCTGTGCCTGGAATGCCTGCTCTGAAGCTGGCCCCAAATGGTTTTTCTCCATTTGCTGCCAAGCACCTCTAATGCAATCCAGACAGCCAAGGACACAGTCAGAATGATAATATGAAAGCATTAAAATTCCCATTGAAATAGGACCTGTCAAGCTACTTTATGTAACACGATTTATCGTTTCCAAATGTAGTAACAAGGGATTTTATTGTACAAGAGCATGTTGTACACAATGGGGCTTGGGTTCACATTCCATGCTAGCCAAACTAGAGCTTCTGACAAAGTTTATGCAAGTACAAGTCTGTTACTTGTGTGCATCTGAAAGGGTAGTTAGAAGCACGAGAAATTAGTGGGGTACAGAATATGCTTCAAAAATGAGACTTCTCAGCACATTTCTGGACACCTCCAATCTCTTCTAATTGCTCAAAAGCAGTGTTCATGGGAAGAAACCCAACTGCCCACATTCCGTGAAGCCAAACAAGAAAAATGGACTGTCCAAAGCTGAAGGAAGTCCTTATTTTCAGTCTTCCATGTCAAGCAGCCAAGTGCAGCACATTGGATCTTTTGCAAGTTCAGTATAGTAGTCAAACAGCTCAGACTGAAAGCTTCTGGTTCAGCTTCCAGCTGACATCCTGCACTCTGTTCTAACCTGTGAAACCCCAGCCTCAAAAGTCACGACCTCCTACATCTCTCCTACTTAACACAGTCACTAAGATGAAGTCAAGCTGCCCATGCTCTACACTAATAATGCCCAAGGAGAGTTCCAGCACAGAGCATAGCATCACGACTTCGAGTCTGTGGATGTTTCTAGATATTGTTACTCTCCATTCTGTGTACCTGCTTCTTAAAGATGCAGAAATATTTCAGCTCTAATTAGCTCCCTGTTCTTTTCTAATGAATTCACTTCAACTACTCTAGGTAATATAATTTGCAATGAAAGCCAAGCATATAAATATAAGGGAGAGTAACCCGTACAGTAAAGCAGAAACAAGCACTGTACCTGCTCTCTGCATTAGGAAGGTACCATACCATCTGCTAGTGCAAAGGATAAATTGCTGGTACTGTCCAGAAATATTCAGCTTCATGTATTTTCTTCAAGGAGTAAACCAGAGTCAGTCAGCATCTACCCACATAAAATTATGAAGTTATAACAAGATACAATTAAAAAAAAGCCTTTTGTGCTCACTCCTGAACCCTCAATCCTAGCTTTCTTATTATCTTCTTCACTGGTGTAACACTGATGTTGAACAACATTCAGGTAGGTGCTTTATTTTGTCTGTCCTCTCTCAAAGACTTGTATCATCATCCAACTAAACTCACATATGCTTTGAACTTTTTTTCCCATTTAATTAATAAAATACATACCATGAATGCCTAAACGCAACATCACACACAGATCTGACTCTTGCCATCGATTATTTATATTACAAGTTCAGCTATGACTAAGGTGGGTAATTTACTGCATTCTAGGCAGTTGAACTCCCATCCAAGACCTTGGACCACTCTGTTTTTACAGCACTAGTCAGAATCAATAACAAATTTTGTTAAGCCTTCTCACTTTTGCTGTGCCATTCAGCACTAGCAGTAAGAATAAAGCTTACTCAAAGTTAAAAAAAAAAAAAGAAAAAGAAAAAAGAAAAATCACACTCAGATATTCATGTTTGCTATTTGAATCCAGGAGGGATCTGCAGTGCTAGTTTAAAAAGGGAAACTATTTCCTATTAGGAGTCATGAGGCTGAAATAAGCAAAAGCCATAATGGAAGTCAGATCTCCTTGGGGGAAAATGGAAGACTAAGGAGAAAAAAAAAAAATCACTGAAAAATTGAATGCTACAATTAAGGGATGAACAGTTGGCATTTTTAGGATATAAATCAAGAAATCAGCTAATAAAACTGCAGATGAAGTTCAAGAGACAAGAGGTATTAAGTGATGCACAAGACCATCTGACTTTACATTCACAAAAGCAGGCAGTCCCCATGGCTCAGAAGCTAGATTTTCATGTAGCAGTTTCATCACGGTCTCAACTCAGTGTTCAGCAGCTATCAAAAGCAGATTAAATATTAGACATCATTAGGACAGGACTAAAACAGAAAAAGAAACAAAAATACTACAACACTGTCCTGGAGTGTTTATGACTCCACAAATCAACAGCATGTCTGAATCTCCAACAGACCGAATGGACCAGATACAGTTCTGGTCCCCAAATCTTAAAGAGAACTGAAGACCCAGCCCAGCCTCAGTAGGATATTGAGAAATGCATCTACACTAGCATCTTCACTCAAAAGTATGCTCTTGAAACATCTCCTGATCATTGCCACACTGTAGCTCTTCTCTCAGAACCTCTGAATGATTCAGCAAGAAGATCCCAACTGCAGAGCAGCACCTCGCCCCTAGGACTCAGCTACAGCCAGCTGATGGAAGTTCTGCAAAATGGATAAGGAAGGACATCAAGTCCTCATTCCATCTTCAAATCCCATTCTCCTGCACCACACTGGTTAGTAATGAGGACAGCCCAAGCTGAGAGGTGGTGTCAAAAGTCTTTGTCTTGGGAAGCAACTAATGAAAGTAGGACACTTCATCCCGGCACAGAGGAGATGGCAGAGCTCTGAACCAAGTAGCACAGAGAAGGGTGAGAGGGGGGATAGCTGCTCATGGCCTCCTCTGAAATGAAACAATTTCTCTGCTTCAAAAAAAAAGATGTTTCTTAATGCAAAATCATTTTCTTTATCAAGGAGCTCTCCAGCTAATGGATGCTGAAAGTTTATAATGGTTCAGAAAAAACAAGGCACATCTATTGGAGAACAATCCATCAAGAGCTATTAAACACAGCCAGCAATGCTAGCTCTGGAGCTATCTGAGCTACAGCCCACTACTATCTGGGAGCTATTTTGGGCAAGGAAAACTACATACCTCCCTTGTTACTGTCATCTTTCTTGTAGGCATCTGCTATTGAGTGCTGTCAAGATAGGAGACTGGCCTTGATGTAAATTCAGTTGGACCAGTTTGGGCTATTCTTCTGTTTTGAAAACAATCAGATGCAAAAGGGAATAAAATGTGCACCAATCCAAGTAAAGAAGATATAACTTTTATAATGAACTACTGAACAAGCAACTCTTGCCCTTCTTTTAATGATGTAATCACAGGTTTCATCACCATGCCAGCAAATGCAGGGGTCAAGGGCTTCTATGATTCAGTTTCTTTATTACTGAAAATTGTATTTGAACAGAAGCTTCTGCCGCACATCATAACACAGCCAGCAATGCTTGCAGACTTACAGAACCCTTGGGGACAGGCCCAAGGAGACAGTTAAACCAAGGGTCCAAAAACACTAAACCCTGAGTTATAAACTGCCTATGGAAAAAGTCTTTTTATTACCAAAGATCTGAAAGAAAACCCAGAAGCTAGAAGAAGCCACTAAAACAGAAGGCATTAAAACTAAAAGGGAATCTGCCTGAAGACATTCTTGTGCTTCAACCTTTTCAGCACATTCCTCGTTCAATTTCGTCTTTGAATTTTTACACTTGGCCAATAAATAGTTCTTATTCTACCACTCAAACAAGATTTACGATGCACTGCAAGCATAGCACAATTAAGAGATTTAATTCCTGATTCATCCCCATCTTCAAAGGGAGAAAGGAGAAGAGCACAACAGGAGATGGCTGGGTACTGTACTGTGGGTACCTCCACCATCCATGTATGACATTTCCTCTGCCGTGACTGTAAGCAGCACATCCCTACTCTTTCTGTAGATGAGCCACAGGCTTTTCACTGTTTAGCTCCCCAGCTACTATTCATTCTTCAGCTTCATCATTCTGATTTTTTTCCTGCCCTCAGTATGGATTTTTACACATCATCCCACATTTTCACCATAATTTATCTATTGCTTTTTCCACTCCATTTCACTGAATTTCTAATCTCATTTTCCCAACTACACTGTCTACAATCATAACATAGCAGTGACTTCGAAAAAATTCAGTATGCTCCACTAATTTCACAATGTGTTAAAAGAGATAACATAGGGAATACATTCTTCCAGACTCGGCATGATTACTTTAACTTGCATATCGGAGACAGCAGTACACAGCCAGAGGAGCAAGATGGGCTTTTGGGCCCAAGGAATTCAAAGCTCTAGAATCTGACACAGGTATTGACCAACTATCAGTGAGAGAGATGCACCGAATCTTCTGTGCACAAGACCAAGCATTACCTCCTCCTTATTTTTCATTTGCATTTGGTGGATGCTTCATTCTGCTGTGCTGACAGGCCTGCATCCAATCCAGCAGCACATTTGTTCGAGGGATTGTTTCAGATGCATCCTGTACTAATAAAACACCCTGCTCCAAAAAGAGTTTTAAATGGCACATTTAAAGGGTTGGCTTCCCTGCTGCAGTCTCAAGCTCCATACAATGTCAGTGCTGAGCACAAGTTACTTTCACAAGCAATTAAGACAGACTTACATGATGTACCTAGCTCAGCCTGCCAGCTATACAGGACTTGTCTTTTAGTTTCGTTCAATTACTTTGCCCTTGTTTTCCACTGGCAAACAGAAATTTTACTTTCCCTCTCCACCACTCACTGCATGTCTCTGCTCTCTAAGCACCCTCACTTGTACATGCAGGCCTTCAGAGCACCACTGCCTCATGCTAACGTATCTTCCACCAAGAAGCAGCACACTCAAAGGCAACACACAACTCAGCAGCACTGTTAAATAAATTCTACTATCAAAAGAAAATACCTTTGAACTGTTTTACCTCAAGTGTAAATCAGGCTTCACCTCAGCCCGTTATGACCACTCTGGCCAATTTTATTTGCCATGACACCACGAGCCATTTCATTGCTGTCATTTCCACAACTTTTCACCTGAAACCAATTCTCTTTTAAGAGTATTTAAGTTTAGAGACTTGACGTTGTTTAAATCTTATGATATCTCAAGCTCACCCCTCAACACTGCTAAAGCTACTCAGATTAAAATCCCTCGAGCCAAGAAAGAGGCAGCATCAGATATTATATCATGACGCCTTCAAACTCAGCAGCTCATCTTCATGACATAACACTTTTTCCAACTGCAGAAACACACTCAAGCTTCAAATGCTGTGTGCTTACATGCAGTGCAATGTACAAATGCTAGATGCTCACTCCAACATTTATACCAAACTGTTCCCAGAATTTCACTCAGCATTCAGTTTTATCTTTGTACATCCTTTCTGATTAAATGGAGCAGCAACAGCAAATTAACTTGACTCTGAAAAAATCTAATTACTTCAGCTAAGAAGCTCATACATTTAAAATTTAGAAGCATCAAACTTAGCCTATTTTCCACAGGCTAAGTTACCTTATGCAAACTGATATGGGGGGGAAGACAGGCTAATTCCACAGGATTTCTATACAAGCCAATATGGAAGAGTTATAACCAAAAACAGTACTGAAGAGTTAACGCTGTGATAACCATTTCTGAAGAGCAGAGATCAATCTTAAGGTAAGTACCACAGATGATTGAAATGCACTTGATTCAGCCTCCAGGCTGGCCTTCTGACATGCCTTTCAGGACTCCTGGTTAACGTTCCTGTCCTAATTTGAGGACGGAGTGGACCAGCTTTCAGACCTGCAGCTTCCATCCCCCCTTTGGATAATCACATAGAGTTAAAAAACACAGAAACTAAATAAACAAACAGAACAGCAGATACTCACATTCCCCATGTATTCTGAAAGTAGATCCTGCAAGGCCTGTCGCACCGCATTACACTCTGCAACTATACGTTCCCGTCGGTCATCACGTGTGCAGGATGAATCAGCCATCAGGGCTGCTCCACTAATGATGCTCTCCAGGCGCTCTTCCAGGGAAGGCCTAAAACGTTCCTCGCTGAAGGTCGATGGATCCACAATAATTTGTTTCTGGTAAAATAAAGGTTTCAGAAGTCAGCAGTCAGACTGAGCAGCACGTTACTGTTAGGTCATCAAAAAGACGAACATTTACAGCAACTCCCTGATCAGGCATAAAAAGCAAACAAAATTTTGGCACTGAGAGTGATTTTCTTGAGTAGTTTAGTAAAATTACTAACAGGTTCCCCAGCACATTAGATTGCTAGTCATTTCTTGTGCTGCTTTGACAGCTAAACCCAACTCAGCCACAAGAAGTCTCATTATATGAATGGCAAAAATCAAGCATGCCAGCACTAATAAAGTTCAAAGCACAGAACTCTTCTTAACTACATGTCAATCCGGACATGCCTTCACTATTTAAACTTGTCAGATACAATTACCTCATTATGAACAACAAAAAAAAATCCCCAAGAAAAACAAATGTCCAAAATTAGCCCTATATACAGTTCTCCGCTGTCCTAGTTTATCAAGTCCTGCTTCCTTTACTAGTATGCAACTATACAGGTAAACAACAGTATTTTCAAATTCATGTAAAACAACACAAATGACTAGAATAGCATATGAGTTGATTTCTTCATGGCAGAAATCTATCACAGTTTCATTCTGAAGGATGATTAGTAAGACAGCTCATATTGAGAAACCTGAGGCTAATTAAGCAATACTGATGTATCTGCTTTTCAAGGGGCCAACATCATCATCCAGCGTTCACCAGGAAGAAGCAGTGTAGCATACACCACCTTGTGATTACTTCCAGGTGGCTTATTTGAACAGGTTCTGCAGTTTCAGGAAAATAATACGACCATTTCAAGGTTTACTGATTTGTTTAAGGTTTGTATAGGTTTTCTCCCAATTAAGGGGCAGGATGGAAAGATGTTGCTAACTCATCATGAAAGAAGCCCTAAAGCTTTTTGCAATAGGAGTTTTCTACAGTCAGTTTGTATGCCAGCTAATTTCAACATTAATGTCAGCACAATTAGTCTCCCAGCTGAGTAACCACAGAATTCACGCAGGCTTAGACGCAGCACACGTTCTTCTAATATTCCCATTCTTCCTGAAAATTCTAGCTATTCAGGTAATACAGTGGTGGTATGCTACGACCCCAGAATTACACCACATGAACAAGAGATAATCACTATCTTGTTATCTTCTGGTAGTCATTTAATATTTTACCATCACAGCAGAAACACTGAAGCATTTGGGAGGGACGTGCAAAACCTCTGTAACAAAAGCACAATAACACTCACATGTTAACAGGAAATGAAGTGCAGGGATAACATCTGGGCACATTTGTTTTGTCTGCCTCTTTTGGCGAGGCCGAGCAGACAAAGCCACTGCACACAATGCCTATTCAGGCTGGCCTGCTGAGCAAGTCCTGCTGCTGTTAGTGAGCCGCAGTCTGTGAAACTAAAGTTCAGGAGCTCAATGCAAGCTGAAGCACTCAGTAAGTCTCTGACCATATATTAGAGAGCTCATAGTAAAATATGAGCACGCAGCACAAATCATATTAAATGGTTGGAGCAAGATTAGCCAATATACAAATTGGAACTGACATGTTTTTCAATTCTACATACCAGAGCCAGTCCTCAGCATCGTGTGCTGGTACTGGAACTGCCTTCCCATCCTACAGATCTGATCAAACCTGTGATCCTTTGGGTGTTAACCCAATGCACGCTCTTCAAACATATGTAACTGAATGTACAACTGACAGAATTTGAGATAGATTTAAAACTGAAATCTGTCACAAAGATCAAGATAACCACGATGTCCTCTTGTAACCCAAGAGATGACAGAGAAAGGCTTCATATTCAGTACAGGGAAAACCTCAAATAGTATTTCATCCTTTAGGGAGATGTTAAAAGAAGTTAAGAAATATGGAAGAAAGTAACACAGAGAAGCAGGGGTGGCAAGAGCAAAAGAGGAAAAGGTGAACAATATTTGGCAAAAAAAGTACTAAGAATTCTGTGACTGACAGTCTTGTGATATTAAAAAAAGTTTTAGATGGAAGCTAATTCCAAGGTGTTTAAAATTCTCAGACTGGATCAGCAGTAGACACAAAATACTGGCCTCAGAAGGAAAGTATTCTCAGTAAAAGTGTATGGCTATCCTTGTAACTTAGAGAACACAAGATAAAGAAAATGACAGATCAGTACAACACACTGGTTTAAAGTGACTTCGTTCCCAACCAGATATCACATTAAACTTCCCACTCTATGTTCTTCTCAATAGGTAGTTTTGGGTAATTCCAAATACATTATTCACTTTTAATAAGTCATTTCTGTCACCCACAAGAATAAATTACATAAATATATTATGAAATAATCAATTTCAAATAAACCAAGGGCTTACATCTAACATAGCAGTAGGCTAGCAGCTATTTTTGAGCTAGTTTAACTTGACAGCCTTCAATCATCAAGAACTGCATTTCTCCTTTCTATATTTTATCAATCCTAGTTTTGAAAGAGCCAATTCTGAAAAAAATAAAAGCCTGCTTCACCTGGGACTTGCAGTATTTCAGTAGAATATTTTTTCAGGTAACAAACAAAAGATGTTGCTTGTAAATCACGTACGCAAACACAATACTTGGAGTTGCCACTTTATGTACAGGTTCAGAACTTACATCAAAATTGTTCAGAGCATAAGCCAGCTCTCCACCTCCGCCCTGCTGCTGGGCAGCATCATCTGATGCAGTTGCTTGAGCTGCGTTTGAGATGCCTGTGACTGCTTGCTGAAGCTGTTTGTAGATCAAGTCCCGGTTAGCTTTGTACGCAGCCACATCAGGGTGCTGCAGACAGGCCTGAGATGCAGTATAGAGAATAGGAACATTCTTCTGCAGGATTCCTCTGGCTGCCGCCATCTGATCACGGTGACCCACATCTTTCAATTCCTATTAGGAAAATTGAAGAAAGAAGCAATTGAAAACAGTGCCCACACATAATCCATATACTGCCTTCCCGCATCTTCAAGAGACAGGCAGATTCTTTGCTTAGCATGTTTGAGTCTAATTCAACCTCGAGCTTTTGCCATATTCCTATTATTAATAGCTCAACTAATCTTAGAACACAACAGCTCCATAAAAACTCAAATAAAAGTAGTATTAGAGGGCAATTCACAGTTCCCATTTCAAAATCCAAGACATTTGCTGCTTGCCACAGTAAAGGACCAGCACTCTAAATGCACACAATACCGCTACATCAGGAGAACTCAGAAGCTGTGACCTCACTTTTCCATATGTGCTTCAAGATGCCAAGAGATAAGTGACAAGCATCATTTAACTAGAGGAAGAAAAAAAGAGAGGTAATCTCTGACAATCACTGACATTAGTCTTCTGGCTCTCTTTCAGAAGCAATTAATCCAATGACTGTGTGCAACTAACACAGGGAGATCCTGAGAAATTTGTAAGGTTGTTCTGCATGGAGCTGTTCAACCACAGGAACCATGTCATGAATTTTGCATCTAAGAAGTCAGATCTTAAATTTAACTCCAATACTCCGAACCAGTTTTCTTTAATCACACCTACAGGATGGAGTTCACTTCCCTCAAGAGACTCACACACTTTGTTTCAGAAGAACAAGAATATCACTCAACTTCTTGTTCATCTCCAAATGGAAAAAATTAATCCAATGACTATAATTATTACTAATTTAAGACTGAAGATTGAGTAAGCCCGTAGGTCCTTTCACAAATGCTCAATGCTGCAATTCTTTAAAGCGTCATCATCTCTGCTTTGGAATCTAAGTACTATGAATGGAAAGAGCTTCTGAGTCCTGCACAAGCAGCAGAGTTTATAAAAAGGAAGAAGTAACGCAATTATTAGCAGCACAAACACTTTAAAGTTACCTATGAGTCTTACAGACAGGTGATGAAAATGAAGAAGCGGGCTGCTTTACCAGCAGAAAAAAATAAATAATCTGACAGACTCTTAAAAATGAATGAGTAATACACGACCTCTGCAAGACACACGCTAAGCAGCGAGGGCACTCCAAGCAGGCTTTCAGATTTACAGATTTAACATAACCACTCTCCATAGTGTAAAACAATCCATCACAAAGCAGTTTAAGGACATTTATTGTATTGCCATCACAACCCCATCCCCATTTACCACAATCAGATTCCAGATACATAACCAACCAGCAATCCATTCAAAACTGTTCCCAGTTTATTTTCAAAGATAAATCCATGCAAGAAAACAAGTAGCATGAGAGGTGCATAAACAGTTTGGGTTTGTATAGATAAGCAGAACAAAAAAATACAGCCTACAAAAACTATGCTATTTCAGATAAATCCGACTGCCTACACCTTTCTCTTAAGACTTACCTTACAGAGGAATGAGTCACAACAGTCATGTTGTACAAAAACAAATTCCGCATGCAATTGAGGCTCAGCACTAGCTATGCAAATACACAGCATACACAAAGCACAGGACCTTTAAAACCTTTCTCAAATGGGCACTTCAAGACCAGCCTTGGTGTGGTGCACCGCTGCCTTGAAGAGAGTTGTAATTCTACCCCTAGCCGTGACAGTACATCTGTGTGAGCCACAAAGACAGCGTGGTCCTGTGCTGAGAGCACCAAGCACTGAGTCATGTCCCAGTCCTCTTTCCTTACCCATACCTGCACTGCTTCAAAATGGGATGTCCTGATACGCACCAGTGCAATTCTATAGAAGCAGCGTTTCACAAAGGTA
This sequence comes from Perdix hodgsoniae, assembly GCA_035772895.1. Classification (NCBI taxonomy): domain Eukaryota; kingdom Metazoa; phylum Chordata; class Aves; order Galliformes; family Phasianidae; genus Perdix; species Perdix hodgsoniae. The sequence goes on from JAPSGF010000149.1 coordinate 558,593, forward strand.
CTAAAGCATTAACAGAAACAAATGCCAGCATGGACACTTCAGTCAGAAGCAGTGCTTTACAGCTGAGCAGATTTTCTGCTTACCAGGCAAGTGCCATTCGGTTTCCTAAACGTCACCGAGTGCAAGACAAAGTATTCCAAAACAAACAAAAAGTAAAAAATTAGTAGAAGCAATAGGTAGCCTCTCAGAGCAGCAAGGCTGCCTCATTTTCTTATTTTGAAAGAGAATAAGAAACAGCATACAGAAATAACTGCCATCACTATACCTGCTGTCTTTTGGCTGCCATTATGTTAAGTTTGTCCACTTCTGGTTTGAGGGCTTTGTATTGAATACCCAGATCCTGCTCGGTGCCAGCATTCCTTAATTTCAAGATACCTTCTTCTACCTAAAAGAATATACATATACATTTTTGCTCAAGTAATACAGTTCACAGTTTACAAGACTATTTAGAATACGTTTCAAAGCAGACAAAGTGATTTTCCTCTCCTTTCTTTTGTGTTTTTTTTTTGCTTGTTTGTTTGTTTTTAGAAGAGAGACATGTCAGGGCTAACTATACCTCAAGCTCAGGTACTCTGAGAAGCTCAGTACCTCTGAGAAGAGTACCCTGGAAGAGACCAGGGCCCCACTGGAGCTGGGGCTGCCAAGAACAGAACCTCAATCCCCAGATGAAGTCAACCAAATATCAAGTCTCACTACATCTCAACTTCCACACAAACCACCCACCTCCTACTTCCAAATATATAAAAAAAAAATTAATCATATTCATTTTTACTTAATCCACTGAAGCTACGTTTTTCCTAGTAATAGCTAGTCATATCTGCTAGCTACAAGAGTAGAATTCAATGAGAAAACCAAGTTATTTGTTTATGACTAAAAGATTTGATTATCAAATCTTCGCCAACTCACAGACCACAGTGCATTAGTCTCAACACTAAAAAGTTGAGAACGAAGTGCAACACAGCATCAAAAGCTACGGACAATGTCTGCTGGTTGTTTTTACGCTCATCAGTTGCACGCTAAGGGAAGAAGTCTCCCAGCCCTCAGTGCTGCAGAGCCAAGTCACTGCGAGTGAGAGCTCCAGGCTCAGCGTGGCACGTCAGGCACAGCTCAGGCCTGCACTTACTACTTTCAGTTGAACCAACAGCTTGTAGACATCTGCCATGTCCGCCAGAATGAGCAGCCGAGTCACTGCAGAGAGCAGGGCACGCGCCGCACGCACCATGTTGCCGCGCTTCACCGAGGAGCAGGGGTCATCAGCAAACTCCCCCGAGGCACTTTTCATCAGGTCACCTGCAAGAGAAGGCCCCGCATTACTGTCACAGCGCTTCTTTCAGGGTGCAAGCGCTCCTGGCAGACACAGCCTGGGCTGTGACAACAAATAGCATTTGTTTAAATACAGCCAGCATTTCTGCCGTCTCCAAGCATGGTCATCACAGAACCGAGGGAGTGAAGCAGTGAAGCAGGAGGGAGGAAGGGTTTGGAAGTCACACTTTGATCCCTCTTCCAAATTATGCAGGTGCTTTGGTGTGCTGGAGTCCTCAGGAGAGGCAAATACAAGTGGCACTGCTGTTACATGCAGAACTGCAGTGTATGGTTATTCCACAAATGACAGCACCTTCGTTAAGTGGAAGCTCTGCTTTGAAGCAGAAGGCAGCAGAACACCCTGTAAGCACTGAGAGAAGTGCGACAGCTCGTGGGGCTGTAAACAACTGGGAGCCAGGACCTGGCCGGCTGCACCGCAGTCTGCACACAGGGCAAGGCTCTGCTTCCTGACACGCTCCAGCATTTCATAGCCTGTGGGGCTGCATCTGCTGCAGGAGAATTTGGATTTCAGATAGTAACAGGATAACTATGAAAGCAAAAGCTGCTTTAAACAGCTAGAAAAATTCATCCAGAAGCCAGAACAGTAATTTCTGCATATATTCAGAAGAATAAAACCAGCCTTTTTTTTTTCCCCCTTCTTTCAAGGGCAGCATTTTGTTCCTACCAGCTCAATTCCTGCACAGCAACTAGGTTTGGAATCCACATTATTGCTCTTTGACCTCCTTGCATTTTGGAAACATTTGGAGAACGGCTAGGTTATAGTTTAGAAAACACTGGGTGCTCAAGGCCAAAGATTCATGGGCAATGAGAGATGACCAGAAAAGCACACTAACTGTTCAGTGGCCGACTGCTGCGCCAGAGGCTTCCCAAACCTGTTTGAGAAATACCCGTCTGGCCAAGTGCCAGAACACAAACAACACATTTCTCGCGGACGAGAAAAGAACCTCAAATAATGCTTCAGCACAGAGAGCTTCCCAGTGTCCCCACCACCAAACAGCACTGGGAGAGATCTGCACCTGAATCCCACGGTGATGCTGCGGCACGACTCTGCCCATAACCCACTCCCATGGCCAAGCACTCAGGAGCACCACCCTGATGGAAGGCACGCTTTAACCACTCAAAAATCACCTACGAGCAGAGAACTTGAAGTTAACCATCACACACTTGCCCTGGAAGAGTTTCCAGCACAGCTGCCAGCCTGTCCAAGCAGCCACACGCAGACACTCCATTCTGTTCAGATGCTCCCTCCTGTGTAACATCCTTCCATCATCTTAAACACTACTTCCAAGAATGGCATACAACATTTTAAGATAAAAAATGCACTACTTCAGCACTGTGACATATGACAAACCTGCTGTGCAAGTACAGACCAGCTATAAGCATCAATCTACAACTATCTCCTACCCAACTTTTTGAGGGCTATGACTCATTACTTTAACAAGCATTAAGAGCCATAGTTTTTCACACGGGTGAAGGACAATATTCCTCCAGTGCTAGAAAACAACGACCCATGAGATTATGAAATTATGGAGCTGACATGATTATTTATCCTAGAAGAGACAAATAATAGTGAAATTCATTTTACCACAAGTAAAAAAAAAACAACATGTATGAACAACCTCAGGATTTAAGATATATTTGTCATGAGCTTGGTTCTGGCATATTCCCTCCTTCATTTATATGTAAAATTCTCACTTTCTTCCTCCCCCCCTTCCCACAGCCCCCCAATTTCCTATTCAAAACAACTTGGAGGTGGCCACTCAGTTCGCTCAAACCTCAGAAATCACTAAATGAGGCTAAAAAATAAGATAATCTTCCATCCGTCGCTTAAATCATCACCTTACATGCTAGTCCAGAAATGAAATGTTCTCCCTTTTTATTTTAATGAGAGATTTTAAAGATTTACTAAGTTTCAAACAGCTCGTCAGAGTGTCAGAAGATAACTGGCTTCACCAAATTAATGGAAGATTAAATTTAAAAACCATTGCATTTATTTATTTATTTATTTATTTATTTCCCACACATTAAAGGAAGCTCACTTCCAGACTTCTACAGAAGCCTCAGGAGGTGTGGTTACTGTCACCAGATCCAAAACACAGGAAGGAACCCTGCCCCGGCCTCTGCACCGCTGCTGCACGCGGTGTACATCAGGAGTTCAAGTCTGATGCAATGTAATCTTCTCATTTTCAATCCTGAGCCAGAGGTAAGAATGCAAGCTTGAAAATGAGTTAAAGATATACACCACAGAAGTGTCAGACTGCAACTCAGATTATACAGCTGATAAGAATTCTTATTGGAGTAATCTGTTTTTCCAATATCACCTCAGATTTTTCACTAGATACTATAGGGAAAGATAATAAAAGAACCAAGAAAAGAAGAGGGAATGGTAGCCACATATGATCTTGTCAATAAAATACTAAGAATTCAATTAAATCTAATGGAACAAAGCCCATTTCAGAAATATTAAGATTTTAGTCCATCAAAAGAAAATTACCCATTTTCTACTCTCATTCCCACCATGCCCACAGGCTCTGACAGCACTTGCAGACAGCACTATTAATCCTCCCCAGCAGCATGCTGCAGATGACCATGACAGAAGAGGCTTGCTCTGTGCAAGTGCTGGCTGAGCAGAGCAGAGCAGGCAGGCAGGACTGAGGCAGGGGAGACCTATGTGCATTTAGGGGACACACAGGCACTGACGTTTTTTTCCCCCCTTCAAGCTACAAATTCATGCTTGTCATCCTGTGCCCTTCAGCACCCTGCAGATTAAAGCCTGTCTCCAGGCTGCTTCACTCTCAGTATCAGAAATACAAGGCACGCTATCAGCATGTCCTTTCCTGCATACTCTTGCCCAGCATTTCAGAGCCATTTCACAGACCTGGCAGACACCAGTAGGACTGGCCATGCCTTTCCCTGGATAGCCATCGGTCCCCCACCCTGTGGTTCTGCCACTCACTGCTCTCACCCATGCCATACCTCTGTCTATGCACAACACCAAATCATCTCTGCAGAGCCCCCCATTCCCTGCCAAATGATGGTGAATATAAAGCCAGAGCCTGAACGCCACATTACTCTGTGTAATGAGTCCTCCCTTCCACTGCTGCTGCCTTCACTGTCCTCCACAGGGGCACAGTGGGCCGCCCCAGCTTCCTGCTATGAAGGACACGGTCCCAAATGCACTCCAGCAGACACTCATTGATTCTTTATTAAAGCCCAGATTTCAGATTTCCTTTTGCCACATGAATATGGGGAACTGATGCTTAGGGGAAAAAAAAATATTGTTAATTCTTCAAATTAACTTCAAAGTTAAATCCATATGCCACATACAACACTCATCTGCAGCCTGCCAAGAGCTGTCTCAGAGCTCCCTTCGCTTACAGCTTTTCAAGGGTCTCCAGTCCTGGGCTGGGGAATTACTTCAATACAACAAGAGGCACTCTCCAAAAATGTTTTTCTTGCAGGAGAACAAGCAAGAACTCTGTAGTCTTTCAAGAAATTAAGCTAATTGGTCACAACAGACTTGTAAAGTTGAGTTTTCCAAGAAGAATTCAGTGTTTAACTACGCTATTTGTGCAGCTGGCTTCCTTCTGTTCTTTTGAAACCCTTAAGCTGTGCATCTCATGTGAAGTACAGATTAAAAAAAAAAAAAAAGAAAAAGAAAACACCTTTCTTATGCTTTCATAATTCCTCAACCCCCCCATTCAGTTTTGAAGAAAGCTTCATTCAAGCATAGGGATGAGAGTAACCACGCTGAATAGTCTGTCCACTGCTCTGCAACGCAACCATGGAACAATCAAAAACCCCAGGACTACAAAGATTATCCATTCTTACCTCAAACCCTATAGACAGCTTTATGCTTTCTAATTTTAAGCTTTAATATCTGGCCTTTAATATAAAAACGCCACTGGAAGAAATGCAACAGTAAGAGCACAGCGCGAGGCTCCGCAGTGTAAGCTAACACACTGATACACGCAGGCAGCAAACCATGGCCAGCAAGGGAGGAGAGCAGGAATAGCATGGTCAGCACAGCCCAAGAGAAGCCCCCTTTTTGACCTCGGAGCTCACAGCCCACCTTAGTACCAAGCATCTGGATAAATACCCTGTTGGTTTCATAACAGCTCCAACGGCTGCCACTTCAACCTGCACCAGCCCTCGGTTCTTCCAACAGGGCAAACCCCTATAACAACAACGAGCACAGAGCAGGAGCTTGCAGTAGGGGAAATAAGAACAGGCAAGGCTGTTATGACCCCTTCTGTTACCCAGAAAAGTTGTAATGGCAAAAGTCAGAGTAACACATACCACAAGGGTGCTGAAATCACAGTTCACATCAGACAGTTTTTCTAAAGCCACAGCAGGAAAAAACACTGCAGTTTTGTTTCCACTAACATTTTTCTTCTAAGAAGTTTCACTGCTTTAAAAGAACTCAGAAGTCCATAGCCTTACATGGTCAGAAATCTTACTTTGGGATATTCTGTGAGGCTGTTTAATATTTTAAGCAAGTTGTAATTTATTTTTCCATTCTAAAATCAGGAAGACTTTGAAGCGATCCACTTATATTGATTTAGTATGTAGCCATGCTATCCTTCATTCTAAATAGCTCTTTCCACTTCTTTGTTTTTACCCCCAACAAATAGATTCCACGAACAAGTGTGCTCACTAAAATCATGTACCCCCTCCATCTTCTTGCTAGGCTGAAAAAAAAAATTTTAATTTTCTCTGATGAGACAAGTTATCTATTGTTCTAATCATCTTCATAACCTCTGTCCAGATTCATTCATCTCTTTTTATTACGGTATCTAAACCTCTCCCTATTCTAAATAGAGGCACTATTAATTCTATTTTCCTGTCTTCTGCTGAAGATAAATTGGGCTACCCATCTATAATCCTACTGCTGCCTCCACAGACGCAGCCTCTTTGCTATCGCCCTGCTGCTGACCCAGGCACCCAGACTGCCCTCTCTGCTTTTTGCCTCCCGCTGCAGATGACATATGAATGCACCAGCACCCAAAAGCTTTGCTAAGCAGACGTTTTAGAACAGATTAGCTCAATTGAAAAGCACCTCCAAAGATCAGCAAGTCCAGCTTCCCAACCGCTTCAGGGTTGACCACAAGCTGGAGCCTGTTACTGCAGGCATTAGCCAACTGCCTTGAGCACTGGCAGGCACGAGTTGTTTGTTCCACTCTCATTTCTCCAGACTCTGAACTCCACCGGCCTACCACACCACTGGAAGCTCTTCTGAAGTGCAGAGACTGCATATAATTGTGCTCTGCAAGTTTGTATCTCCTATCATTAGCACTACCAAAGCACAACCCTCCCAACACAGACCCCTGGGCAGGGCAACAATAACCCACAAAATAACCCTCACTTCCACAGTCTGTCGCATCTCATTTTCCACCATTTGCTTCTGATTACCTCTAAGGTTCTATTTCCTTCCGACCAGTTGCTCTGGCTGCCCAGGCACTGCCCCACACCAGGGACCCAGGCCTCAGCCCCACAGTGTGCCCCAGCTCAGCCACGAGATGACTGCATCCCCACAAACTGCCGTGGGCAGCAGTTGGATTCAGTTGCATCTTTAGGTCTAATGCTCATTATCCACACAGCTTCTCAAAATGTTTGCCCTGTGCATCAAGCTTCATGCAAGCCACAGGTAGCATGAAATGAAGAAGCAAAATATTATGGTAGAAGTACTTCTTCTCCAGCATCTCTCAGCTCTGAACTCTACCTCCTCTGCTGAAGAGCAACAGAACAGGGAAGTTTGGGCATCAGGCTTGCCTCATCTCAAACAAGAAAGGAGCAAAAGACTCATACTGAAGCCTCTTGCACCAGTTTTTCCTACCAGCTTCTCACTGCAATCTCCAAAAACAAATTCAGATAATGCAATTTCACATTCCCAAGAAATGAGTACAACTCCCTCGCACACCACCATCACTACGGGTGATGTGAAGACATTCACAGATGAACTCTAACTCCCAATATGGAACAGCAATCAAGCAAGCACAGAAGAATTAAAAGCCTTCAGGACAAAAGGATCTCTTTTGCTGTTTGTAGTTGTTGTTAAGTTAAACCAACTCAATTAGCCCCTTTCACTGCAGCCTTCTTACATGGATCTTTCTTTGGTCTGTCAACCAGGCTCATCCAGAACTGAAACCATTTTCAACTAATATTTCATCACTGTGCAATTTCAGCTACAAACAAGTAATTAATGCCAATGAGTTTTTTTGGTTTTTTTTTTTTTTTGCAGCAGAAGCAGCAACCACCATTAATACCAGCTGACTGGGTTTCACTGAAGCATAGAAAAGGCTCATGACTGGAAGAACAATAAATGATTTATGAGCAGCAACATTTACTAGTGCATATTTTAGAGTAAGCAGCTCCATAGGCTTTCTTTGAAAAGACCTGCAAGAAAAGCAACAAGGAAAATGATAAAAATCAACACTAGATGTGGGGGAGGAAGTCTGGAATATTTAATCAAGGTCCTTGCATTCTGTTTGTCACTGTTTACATTTTGCATATTCAAGACATCCAGTTCTAAGTCAATATTCAGTTCTTCCTCCTCCAATGCTGTTTTAAACACATCCAAATTTTGCAGAAGTTATTGACAAGTATTTGAGATGTGGTTTCATAACATTCATAGGTGGTGGTTTACAAGGAGGAAGGTTACTTTTCTGCCTGAGTTTTTGTTTGTTTGTTTGTTTACATTCTTCAAAGCCTCAGCTTCTCTCTGAAGCCAGTCTCTCTCTTCTGAATCTCTACTTGGGACATTTGATTTCCAGATCTGCCCAGTTAATGTTTTTGCTAGAGGAAGTCAGCTAGACAAGCTGATAATCCAAGTAGAGGAGTAATGCACAAGTAGAAAAGTAAAATCATTAGAAGCAACAGCAAAGAGAAACAGAAACAGCTCTATTTGCTATAAAAAAAACCTAGCTCCAGAAGCTCTTACCTTGTTTGCGAACATCTTCCACGGCTGCCACCAGCTCCTCTTTGAGGAACTGGCTCTCTTTTGCAATTTTGTCTCCTTTGTCCAAGAAATTCTCTGTTGCTTGTTCAACTGAGGCAGCCAAAACATGGGCCTTCTTAGAGCGCCCTCGCTTTTTATTAGAGGGGCCCTTGTTACTGGTGTTAACCAATGTTGTAACCTGAAGGTGTGAATGGAAGGGAAAAAAAATTAGAAGCTTATCAGTCTGACAGCAAGGTCATGCACGTGCAATTTTTTTTAAACACCTTATTTGTAATACTTGCTCTACTGTCAGCTCCAAAGGGTAGATTTGCAAACAAGCATTTTTCACTTCTCTTTAAACATTACCATGCTTTTTGGTTCATTAGATGAGCTTTATAAATTCAGCTAAACTGCTCAGAGATTTTTCAGAAGCATCAGCAGACCTGAACATTTTAAGAATTGATTCCTATTTGTATTTCTGATAAACTGCAATCTCAAAAACAGACCAGAGCTATTTGGCATCACACACAAAGGAACCAACTAGAGGATAGACTGGGATAGCTCTCCAGACGTAAAAAGACTCAAAACAAGGCTGAAGCCATCATCTACAGAAATCTAGCAATGCAGTAGCTTTTGAATCAACACCAGAGAATATTACAGCCAAACAATTAGGTGCAAAGCAAAAGTACTCAAATCAAATGTTCACAATCCTCCTGTAACAAATGAATGTTTCAAGTTTCTCCCAGTAGGGCTTCAGTATGAAGAGTCCTCTCTGGTCAGATGACCAGGTACTCCATTAGCTTAGGATCAAGATCTATCCCCTTCAATCCCACACATATAAACGTCACAAAACCCACACAAAAACTACACACATTTTTCACTTTTTTCCTCCCCTCACTTCTTCCCCTTCTAAAGTCTAGCAAAATTCATATAAAGCTATTTCAAAGGGTCATTAAATTACAATGCTAAAAAAATTAATGCTCTGGAAAGCCCAAGGACTGCTGACATGAAGGTCCTCTGAGCTGAATCCATCTTCTCAGTAGGTTGGTTCACGTTGATTCAGAGAGGTAAAGCCATCTGCTGGGAGTATTGCTGCTCTTTGTAATGGAAAGCATTTGGATCTAGTAGTCTCAATTCATCATGCACTACAAATAAAAAGCTAGTTGCAGCAAGGCAATTTCCTCAACTTTCCTCTCCGTGTTTTGCCACTCTCATCATTCACAAAATTTGGGATTGTCAGTACTGCCTGCTGAGCCACTTTAGAAATAACTTACAGGCAATGAAGTTGGCCAAAAAGGTCCTTTGTTGAGTGAAGTTTTCCAAATTAGGACTACTTCTGATAAGGAAAGACTCCATCAGTAACTCCACCTTGAGCTATACAGCAAACACCCTACAGCCCAGATGTGCACCCAGAGGGAATGAATGGCAAATTCTTTCAAAAGCAAGGACTACAGCATGGCAAATAAAGGACATACTCATGGGAAATGTAACTTGATCGCTTCAGTTCATGCTTTGTTCAAGTTGTGCCCAAGTCATACTGTTGCTTGAAAAATTCTACTGCTCAGGAAAATAATACTGGAAACATAAGTTAAACCTCTCCAGTGTACCCTACCAGGCCTGGAAGAGAAAGATTATTTCCTAAGAATCTCTAAAACGCCCAAAAGATGCAGATTACTTTCACAAGACTCACTGCAGTCTTCCTGTATTTTCCCATGCATTTTACTGAGCAACATACAGCATGCATAAGCTTCAATTCACAAACCCGGTGTGAAGCGTAGGCAGAAATTTTAAAAAAAAGCATATATTGTAATTGATGCACTGAAACAGTAACAAATGCCATGAAAGCACATTTCTTAAGTGGGACCCAGTTGGGAGGGGTTGGTAACTGATACACAACAGGGGCTGCTACAGTTTGCAAGCACCCTTTCGCAGAGAGTAGGAAAGTGTTGCCTCATTGCTTTGAAATTAATAAATTAATCCATCAGGAATTTCAGCATTTATCTGATTCTGTCTACCCATATTTAGGGTTCCCTTCAGAATCTCAAAGAAAACATAGGAAACCTTCCTTTTAGCAAGCACTAAGAGCTTCATTGCAAGGGGTTTCTGTCATCCCTCAGCAACACAGCTTTGTAAATACACAACAAATTAGCAACATACCACTCAAAATAGAGGTGAGAAACAGCACATCAGTTTCTGCATCTCCAATTGAAATGCATCTAATCATGCACTGAGGGAGCACAGAGCTGAGCACAGTGACTGCTCAAACAAAACAAAGCAATGATTTCTGCCTTCTACCCCTTCCCTGGGTTTGCAGTGTTCTTCTAGAAGCTCTGAGTTACTTGATTGAAGTGACACATCAAAACAGGTAATCATCCCTAGGAAGGCAGTTCCCCACACCTTTTTTCTTTTACCTGTGTAACAAGAGGCTCCAGCAGCCTCTCGACCGCCAGCGTTCTGATCTCCAGGCTTTTGGGGTCCCATCTGAAGTTCACGTTGCCTGCAGTAACAGCCGTCATTTCTAGAAGAAAAGTGCTCTATGAATAACTTGGTTCTCATTAATTCCATCAGAATTTATTTGAAAAGCAGAATAAAAACAGAGGCTATTAAATGCACAGCACAGCCACCCTGTGTAAATTAAGTTTACACTGTATATGGAAATATTAGTTTGGGTTCAACTTTTTTCTTTTTTAATGGCTGATTATGAAGCACGTGGACCTTACACCCTCATGTTTTGGTTAGAAAGAAACTGAAAACAACAACAAAGCACCCAAGAGTCCCAATATTTCAACAGAACAGTGATAAGACAACTAAGGCTGTGTGGTCTCCAGGCAATGCAAAGAGCCTCACAGCTAGGAGGGGCACCGGCACGAGGCCACGCCAACAGCCTCTGCCCCACGTCTGCTGCCCTGCACACCCAGCCCAGGCCGTGGGACAACAGATGAAAGCATTCCAGCTGCAGAACAGCTGCCAGCTCACCAGGTCACCCAGCAGCCACCCTGAGCACCTCAGTGGGCACAGAGCTGGGCCAGCCCGACCCGCACATCCAACGCGGCATCTCAAGTACAAAAGCAACAGAGCCTTACAGAGCCTGAGAACTCAACTGGTTCATATTTAACAGCTTAGAGATCTACTGCACTTTCCCTTCACATTTACATAGGAGGGGGAAAAAACAGATTTGCATGAAGAGAGCTCTTCAAAGCTGTCATCGAGCCTTTCCTTTCCATTACTCTTCTAAACCAATATCCCAATGGAGCTGCAGAAATGATTACAGGAGAAGTTCAGTGAAGTTGCTGGAATAGCTCTGCTCCAAATGAATCACTGGGTTAATGCCACGATACAGCACTGCAAGTCATCCTGAAAATCACACACCGAATTTCATCTAAAATATTTTCAGTCCTCAAAATACAAAATAGGGCTTAATGCAGTTTTGTAACTTTGTTTTAAGAAAGTCAGGAAGAATAAGTGAATTACAAAGCCTCCTCTCCTCCCAGGCACTTGCTGTTGGAGTTGTGCTGATATTTTTAAATCTCACCCTGGACAGGACATTGTCTGCACAGCATCTCAGAAGACAGACTGCTCTGACAGCACCAGCTGTCCCTGGGCTGCCAGGCAAGCACGATGTCCTACTATGTTTAAGAAGCAGGAGGCAAAGCGCTAATTTTGGTACCCAGCGATGTTTACGACACACACCAAGAACTAACAGCTTCATAGCAATGCTGACAGTTACACATGCAGAAACAGCAGACACAAATGGTTATTTCTCATTAACAAATAAATTCTCTAGCGCTTGAGCTGCTCAGAGAGCAGGCAGGGAAGGTGGGCTAAGCAGCACCTGGCTGCAGCCCCAGCACTGATCTGCTCCCCTGCCACACGCTGCCTTACAGCACAGCAGAGCAACTAAATACCAATACAAGACTGAAACACATCCTTGCCCTAAAACAATTCCACGTAAGGACGTGCTGGAGTACAATTCTGCAAGGTGCAGAGCAGGAATGGTCACCTAACCTACACATATCTCCATCCCCTCCCATGCTCCAAGTGCCTACACTGCTGGAAAGAAAGCTTTACAGGTTGAAAGCTTAAAAAAGGGAACAGAGAGCACACACAGTATTTCTACTAGCTTTAAATCAAAGCACTCAGAGGGGCAGATGAAGGGCTCCAACACAGCAGCAGGGCACACCGAGCTGCAGGAAGGTGGCTGCCTCCTCCTCCTCACCCCAACGCCCAGCAGCAGGCAGTAGCTCACAGGGTTCCTGTTCTCACCTGCCTCTGCCCATTCTGCTGGCCCAGCTCTGCCCTGGACTATGTCAGGGCCCTGCTGTGCTGATGTTGGCACAGGGTGAGCAGTGAGCTGCCAGGCTGGAGCCCAAGAGCCCAGTGCCATATAGACACATTGCTCCCCAGTCTCAGCAAGAACACACACTCTCCCCTCCACAAACATACATTTGTCAGGTGATGTGCTGTGAAAGCGTGCACAGAAACTCCTCTCTGCCCCCCACCATGCATCATCTTGCCCCGAACGAGGAACTCCATTGTTTTATTCCCCCCTGTTAGGCGAATGTGAATGCTGCCTAGCCAAGAAAAATACGCTGAAAGCCTTTATAGTTCCTGAGATACATGCCCAGGTCTCTGGAAAGCCCATTAGGTTTCCAGGTAAAAGCTGTTTCTATATATTTAATGCTGCTATGCCTCTTGCAGAAACAAAGCACGGTACAGGAGGTAACAGCAAGAAGATACATTAATTGTATTAGTAGGGTAATGAAGGCAATTCATCTGCAAATACGTTAGTATGACGGCTCACGAATTGGCCCAAAGTAATGGTCCATAAAACCACTTAGTATGAACTTTATTGGAGTTTATCTTTAAAACATGGCTTGATACCAAATACATTGTTTGGCAGCAACAGCTTGGATATCATTTGTACACTGCAGTAAATACGGGATTCTTAATTCTCATGAAGAATACAATAAAAGGCCTCCAAATGCACATGTGAACAGGGTAGTTTTAGGGGATAAAGGTACAACTGCCAGGCCAGGTGAAAGGAGGGCTGCACCCAAGAGCAGAAAGATCTGATGCTCAGCGTTTCCTCCTGTGACTGCAGCTTTTACCTCACTGGATTCAACTATATTCATATCTTGTCAACAAAGGATAGCACAGCAGAGTGCTTAACTGCACTATCTGTGAGAACACCCAATGATTCCCATGACGACTGCAGAAACTGTAGCATTTAATGCAGACGGATCACCCCACAGCCAGCATAGCTGCTGCAGGGCTGGAACAGCCCAGGGGTACAGGAAGGGATGGCACACCATGTGCTTACCCTGACCAGCACATATTGCAGGGCTCGAGGACAGAGCAGCATGCAGCAAAAGAGAGGAAGCAACACTGAATCTGAAGCACTGGAATATATAGGAAGACACCAGCCCACAAGAAGCTATGTTCACCCAGCCCATGGTTCCAAAAGCAGCAGGGAATCTGCTTGGGAACCAGCATTCATCCTCCCACACCCCTCCAGGAGCTCACTCCCATCTTCACATCCCACTCCCTTGGTGCTGGCACAGCTTTTCCCACGACTGAGCGATTAACCAGATGGGGAAGAGCTGATTTGGCTGGAGGGAAAGAAACCCATTTCTACAGGGCGAGATGTGCTGCCCATCTGGCTCACTGTGCTGCCACAAGTATTGCTGCAAGCAGAGCAGCAACGCAGAGATGGCCTCATGGCTGGCATCCTGGCACAGCTGTACAATGGGCACAGCAACGTTGGATGTTGCTGCTGAGTTGTGCCAGGGGACACTGAAGACAGAGCTCCAAGAGAAGGAGAGAGCAATGAATGTCTTCCCAGCAGACCCCACCACCAGATACAATGTTTTCCACACTCAGCCCAGCAGGATAGATGTCAGAGGGATCTAGATAAGCTGGATCACTGGATTGAGGTGAATGGGATGAGGTTAAACAAGGCCAAGTGCCAGGTCCTGCACTTTGCCTACAACAACCCCACACAGCATTATAGGCTTGGGGACGAGTGGCTGGATGACTGTGAAGAGGAAAGGGACCTGGGGGTGTTGGTTGATGCTCAGCTGAACATGAGCTGACAGTGTGCCCAGGTGGCCAAGAGGGCCAGCGGCATCTTAGCCTGCATTAGAAATGGTGTGGGCAGCAGGAGCAGGGAGGTGAGCATCCCCTGTACTCAGCACTGGGGAGGCCGCACCTTGAGTGCTGTGTTCAGTTTTGGGCCCCCCACTACAGGCAAGACATTGAGGCCCTGGAGCGTGTCCAGAGAAGGGCAACGAAACTGGGGAGGGGCCTGGAGCACAAGTCTTGTGAGGAGCGGCTGAGGGAGCTGGCATTGTGAGTCTGGAGAAGAGGAGGCTCAGGGGAGACATCATTGCACTCTGCAACTTCCTGAATGGAGGCTGTGGTGAAGAGGGGTTTGGCCTCTTCTCCCAGGCAACAAACAGGACCTGGGGAAATGGCAGCAAGTTGTACCAGAGGAGGTTTAGGTTGGACATGAGGAAGAACTTTTTCTCTCAGAGAGTGGTCAGGCACTGCAGTGGCTGCACAGGGAGGTGGTGGAGTCGCCATCCTTGGCAGTGTTCAAGAGGCGTTTGGATGAGGAGCTGTGAGATCTGGTTTAGTGCTTGTGGTAGCAGTGGTGATGAGAAGATGGTGGGACTGGATGATCTTATAGGTCGTTTCCAACCTTATGATTCTCTGATTCTATGTCAGCCCTTCAGGTTGTTACGTGGTCAGCATGGTGCTCAGTACAGTTGCATGTTTCCTAGAGTGATGTATCTTCTGAGGTCTGAGCAGGTGTGCAAGGCCACAGTGGGTACAGAAAGATAAGCTCAAAGAAGCCACTTCCAAAGCTTCATGTTGCTTCCAGAAACTTAAGCTTCTAGCTAACAAGTGCCTTGGCTGGAGCCCTCCCTGGATGCCTTACCCGCTGCTTCCTCAAATGAATCAACAGTTGAAGCTTAAGCACAACTTCCCATTGCACTTCCAACTACTTTAAGCAAGCTTACTGCAGTGCTACTGCTCCTTTCCCTGCCACCAATCTGCCTCCAACTGGCACCAACTCTGGAACCCACTTGATGCAGTGAGCCCAAAGTCTCAGGGTAACCTGGCATCTCCAGAGTCACCTCACCTGCTTGCTGTTCCAGCCGGAGGGGCTGCCATGGTGCTGGGCAGAGAACAGGATTGCAGTAGCAGGGATAGGAGCGAGCTGTGCCCTGCAGGAGCATGGATGGCCTGGCAGAAGGTTGCTGCTCAAGCTGTGAGGCTGTGTCTGCATTTCACACTAAAAAATCTGGCAGGCCATGAACGTGCTGCAGGCAATAAGCATACGGCGCCCTTTTCCTATGATCTTTAGTTGTGGCTTTCAGTTTTCGAAAAACTGGTAATTCCAGGTTTTAAGAATAACGTCAGATGCTTGCATCTCGGCATGCAAACAACTTCTAAACTCGGGCAAGGGAGAGAATGCAGCCCTGTGGCTTCCTTGCAGCAGTGTCCCAAAGGCGCCCAGGGCTCTGCAGCCCACAGAGCAGCGTTCCCACAGTGAGCTCTGCGCACTGGCAGCCCTACAGCAGCAAACAGGGCCCAGTGCTCCCAGTCCTGTTTTCCCAGGCTCTGCTCCCACACACACCTGATGGCAATGCTGGCTCCATCCCACACAGCACTAAGCGAGCACGCCCGACCTGCTCCGTACCCAATCTCAGCTTCCTGAGCTGTGCACCAGAGCCAACCTTTTGGCTACACAGCAGCAGACCTAACCGCTGGTCTCCTCTCCCACAACGTAAGCCCCAGCACTTTGTGCTTCCTACATCAAGCAAGGATATCTCTCCTCCACATTTTCAAATTTTAATCACCCCAACACAAGGCTTTCCAGAAGGACCCTCACTGATCTCTTAAGGAAGGGGATGTTCAAAGCATGGCCCCAGGAACACAGTGGGGGGCACACCCAGGCCAAGCACCACCGCGTGCTGGATTTGTGCACTGTGCTGTACAAAAAAAGCAAAAGAACATTGTACAAGACTATTTAAAACACAATCCTTAGTTTATACCTGGGAGGACATTCTCCATTTTAGCTGTCTGTGCTACCCAGCCACTCGTTCTCATTTTGTGCAACACATTTTGCCCAGGCACAGCAATACAAGAGAACAGTATTTTGCAATTTATTTCTTCCTTTCATATTTTGCCATGTAGTCAGTCATGCTGAATTATAACCCTGTCCTCACCTGTGCTTGCAGGCTGCCCTTGGTTATTCTGTGCAATGTAAAGAGAATATCCCTTATTCCATCATCCAAGCATGAGCATGGAATACCGAGGGGATTCATGACAACAATTCCACTGCTTCTTCCAGCCAGACAGCAAACCGCGCTTCTCTGCCCCCAAAGAAATTCTGGTTTTGTCTGTTTGCTTTGTTATCTGAGTACCTAACCCAGCTGACAACCAGCAGGGATCTCCTACCCCCACTGGAGAACAAAACAACAGACACAAATCTGTGGAACTCTGGTACCTAACATCCACTGTAAATGCTGACCTTGTAAACAGCTTAGTATGAAGAAGGTTAAGGCACGCCACGTGCTCAGCTCAGTTCCCATGAAGGGGTTTCAGGAACTGTTTTTATGAACTGTTCTTAATGTAGTTTAAGTATTCAGAAAAAGTGATTCCATTCTTTCCCCTTTCCCTTCACAGCCTCCTGCCACAACCACAGTGCTGCTCTCCATGGAAGAATGGCTGCTGGTCAGGGACATTTGGCATACACGATTCTTTTCAAGGAAGATTTGAGTGGCTTTGATTTAAACTGTTTTCACTGAAAGCCAAGTATACACACATCTTCTAACATAACCTTCAATGTTAAATTCCTTCTCCTCAGCTACCAAATCTCATTCTCCACCATAAAAGCCATGAAGTTTTAACCTCCACATGAAGTGCTAGAACTAGGATTTCAAATACAAACTACAGACGTTGCACTGACTATATTCTTTAATCCCTAAAATATTCCCATCACTTGAGTGTATTCAACTTCACTACAAGTTCCAGCACAGGCCATGGTAACCAGCCAAATAAGAGGACAAATTCAGCTTAGGATAAGCCTACTGCTCAGCAGCTCCAGCAGAACAGGTACCACTCAGACCCAGCTCCCATCTGCTTGTATATATTCTTTATTGCTGCTGTGGAAAAGGTTATGCAGAGTGACCTGGAGCTGCCAATCAGAGGGCACTGCACAGCCACTGACAGGTAAATGCTTCTCTAACTCAGCTATTTGTTTAATAAGCCTTTATACCTTAATCTAACCCAGCATCTCTATGCAAATTAACATCTTCCACAGCGCCCCAAAGAAGAGAACTAAGAGCTATCTCCTGCCTTGTTAGCCAAGCCAGCACCGAGCCCCCTCACAAGCTGCACAGCCCTTCCTATGCCACACACTGACACAGGAAAGCACACACAGGGTGTCACCAGGTTCACATGCAACAGCCCTGCCCAAGCCATGAGTGCTTGTTCCCAGCAGTTTCAGAACTGCCACTGCACCAGGGACTGAAACAATCTACTTCCATTTAGAAGTTTTGGTCTAGTTGTCATTAAGCACATAAGGCTCATACTCTGCAAGCAGCTTCACCACAGTGTTCATGGGACCACAGCAACAGCTCCAAAGAAGCCATTATCTGGGAGAAGCCACTGCTAACAACAGCCTCTTGCCTTCAGTTACATCAGCAGTAGACTTTGGTTGTTCTATTTTGGCATGACTATTTCGCCTCAAAGGAGCTGGAAGGGAGGTGTATGGGAAGCCAGATCACAGCAAGCATGGGCAATTACTGCTTTATTCATGCCACATTAAGGCTTCAAGTCATGGATGAGATCCTAAAAGGATGCAAGAACCAAACTTGTGCTTACGCCTGTTTAACTGTCCAGATGGATATCATCGTATGGCCCAACGAGCTTCCCATTTATTTCTGCATGGCTTCTCATTTCCAAAACTCACACAGTATTCTAACTACATAGAAAGGAAACTGAAGATGCTGCTTTACAACACACACACACACACACACTTTTCTTCTCTACACAGGAAATCCTTTTGCTGAGAATAATTGTGACATTCTAGATGCAGAGTGCCAAAATCAGACAGCATGTCCTGAGCAGGGAGTTATCACCACTTCTTCCCACCCTCAAGGCTCACATCTCTGCAAAGCTTCTCCAAAACCATCAGGAACAAACTGGAGATCCTCCAGCCACTCACAGCACCCCAAAGCCCATTTCAGAGCCTTGGGACACGCAGTAACTGAAGAGGCAATAACTGGACTGTGGCTACTGAGCTACGGGATCCAACCACCAACTGGTGTTAGCAATGAGTGCATACAAACAGAAAGGAGGGCATCCTTTTAACAAATTAATTTTCACAAGTCTTTTTCAAAAAAGGCTTGCAATAAATCAGCCTACTTTATCAACTGGCACAAAAAATTGCCAGTTCTGCAAAATAAATTCTTGTGCAGCTTGCAAAACAAAAAAAAAAACCACAGAACTGATTGCTGGCAATAAAAAGCAAAAACCTGTTTTGTTTTGGTTTTTTTTTTCCCTGATCTTCAACACTCAATTTGCAATAGAAAGTGCAGTTTAAGTTACAGGGTTGGAAATAAGCAGAACCTGACCCCACTCAAACCACCATCTTGTTCCCAAAGCCATTTGCTGTTATGTGACTCCCCTCGGTGCTTTCTGCTGACCCCAGCCTCCAAAGCCAGACCCTCGTTAACAGTTAGAAAAGAGAAGTGCACCAATATTGGAGCTGTTTGAGCTGACATACTCTGAAAAATGAGAAATGAGACTTCTCTAATTAGAGGTTTGGTAGACAACAATTTGCTTAAACATGGACAAAATGGTCAGCACGCACTGAGAAACTAAATGCGATATTCCTCCTCAACTGCGCGAGCAGTGCAGGAACAACTAAAGACTAAATAGCAGAGGAAAAAAAAAAAGCCCTCACCATGGTATTACAAGAGTGAGAAAAAGGTTTTTCCACTGTTTTTTAGTTTGTACAAACTACTTAAAGAACAGCATTCACTACAGCAATGAATAACAGGAGCTCGATGAGTCCCGGAAAGGAAGATGTTTTCAGAAGTTTCAAGAAAAAGCCATTTAGATTTCCTTTTCTAGCCTTTCACTTTCATTCAGGAACACTCATCTAAGAAGTATGACAAAGCAGTAAGTTAAAAAAGAAAGAAGGAATAACAAACCCCAGGTGATAGGGCTCAGAACAGCACCGGGATGTGCCACGTGCATCACGAGAAATCTCTTCACTACAAACCAGGCGCTGGTGACAGGAAGAGCTGCACCATCACCGCACGCCTCCACACAGCTCAGCCCGCAGCTCCACCAACACACACTAGCTAAGGAGGCAGAAAACAACACAAAAGCAAAGCCCAGGATGAAGACTGAGCAGGAATGTACGGCACAAGCGTTGTTTGGATGAGTTAAGTGTTTTAAATGACTGCAATCATCCGGAGGAATACATAAGGGAGGATGCTCAAACAAACACCTTCTCCTCTGAGCACCAATGGGGAACAAAGCTGAGGAGAGCACGCAGGAGGGACCAGCCAGTGGGAACTGCATGGCTTGTCCTGAAGGGCACAGAGAGGAACAGAACACATTGGTGACAGTGATTTGATGAGTAAAAAAAAACCCTCAGAATCTGATCGAAGGCAGACTAACCCCAGCTAGAAAAGGGGGGCAGAAAGAGTCAGACCGCGCTCTTCTCTGATTCAGTACAAAACTGGAGGACTTGGAGCACTCCTGACAGCAGTGGGACTGCCAGGGAGCAACAAATAACACCTGAGCCCACCTTCCTAGGAGCCTTGCATGCCTGCTTTCGGGACACTTAAGGCTAGTCAGGAAATTCTTTTGGTTGTAAATTAACACATCTCTCAAAAAGTGGAAATGGCACAAACTATAAAAAGCCCAACTTCATGTAGAAATTAAGTCATTTTCATAGACTAAACTACATTTCATTCCTTAAGAATAATGGTTTTTTATTCCTTCAGAAAAAAAGTCATGTTCTTCCTTTGTACGAAGCCTTCTGAACTCACAATTGGGTTTGGGAATTTAAAGGAAAATAAGTCATCAAATTGAGCCTATTGAAAATAATACAGTTTTCTTTTTTTCCTTCTTTTATTGCTTGCCTGTTGCTTACCCTTTAGGTATGATTTCATAGCTTTGGCGGGGAAGAAAGACAGAAGGAAGCCAAATGATTGTGGGGACAATAAGAAGAGGTCAGAGTCAAGAATTATAAATAGGAAACCAGAGGGCCACTACCCAAGAGCATCTATTGCTCCATAAATGCATCAACTGTTGCAAATGATGGAATACTGATAAAACCAGAACAGTACTGCTCAGTGTGACAAGCAGAGGGAATGGCCCTCGAGCTCCTGCCTTATTCTCTCCTCCTAGTGTTACCAGACTGCCTGGCCAGGGCAAGGAAGAGGATCTCAATGCTGGACTTGAGACAAGGATCAGGCAATCGGCACGAAGCTGATGGCAGCAGTAGGACCCAGGCCCTCCCCCAACAAAGGGCCTGGAGACAGGACTGCAGGCCAACGGCTTCCAGCTATCCCAAGAAAACCCCATCAAATCCCCCACTCACTACTTCCAGTCCATTATTTTGGCTTCTCATCCTTTAAACAAAATAATTCAAGCTATCATATGCTTAGACTCCAATACCTGGGCATCAGGCATTGCTTGACGTGAGCTCCATTTCACAACACTGACAAACTGCATGCAAAGCCTGCACAGAACTTGCATGCATGTACATTTCCACCACCATCACCAAGTGTTACTCCATGAATTATCCAACATCTTTGGCAGCTCCTTGACACTGAGCCATGATACCCCCTAGCCCTCCAAGTCACACCAAAGGAACTTAGTTTTATAAGCAGGCACTACATGGACACACTTTAAAGTGGGCTACAGAATGGACAGTTTGTATGCATCCATCAGCTACACTTATAAATACCTGCTTGCATCATCCTGCACCTCCGCCAGCATACAGCCAGTTCTGTCCCCTGCTATCTCAAAGCTGTCTCTTTATATAATTATCATTCTAGTCAATAATAATAATAAAAAGCCTCTCTATAGCTTCATCTCAAGAGCACTTTGCAAAGATGAATACTAACTCGTCCGGTGTTACTCAGGTTAAACATCATTTTATAAGCATACAGCTCAGTCTTGTTTACATAAAAAATTAAACTGACCCTTTTGGTTAAGTAAAGTTTAGTGCAGACCATTTTATTTAAGTGGTTCTCCTGGGCTGAGGTTATATTATCTAGAAAGATAACGCTAAAAGAATCCTCCCTTAGAGCTGTGGAGATATCGCTCATGAAAGGGCCCAGAACAAAGCAGTGAATAAATGAAAACTCTCTGAACCTCTGAGTGGGTGGGAAAGGCCACGGAAAGGTGAGGGGTTAAAAAAAAAAAGCCATCAAAGTCAAGTTCATGGCAACATTGCTTCTTATTGACTTCTTTATCAATGTAAAAGATGCAAGTTAGGTATTTCACTAAATGCCCTCTTGATCTTGTGCTGCGCAGCAGCAAGGACGGAAGGGCATCACAAGTGTCTGCCCCAAACTCTCATTTCCTTCAGACAATATCCAGAAGAAAAAAAAAAAAGAATAGAATCTTATTTTCCTGAGCCTCCATCAGCTCTCCACAAACCCCGTAATTTCAGCCTCCTTTTCCCAAAATAACTGCTCAAGGCCACTCCACATCAGAGTGCACCAATGGGCTCAACAGCATCTCCTATCCCAGCTTACACCAACATCCATCCGCTCCCTGCCATCAGCCCCAGGCTGACCAGAAAGCCTTCTGAAGCACCCGTGGTGAGGCACAGCTCTGGTCTGCAACAGCACAGACAGCTTGGAAAACTGGAAGTGGCTTGGAAAGAAGTAGACAGAGTTGTATCTCTCTGTGGGCACTGAAATCCTACCTGGCACACCACTGCTGGGCTCTAGGTTGTTTGCTCATCCCTTGGAAACATTAAAGATTTGAATTCACTCTTGGATTATAATGCATGTACACTTCTTGTCATTTAATATACTGACACAGATGTACTAGGGAACTGCTTGGCATGCACTTTGGCTTGTGTTCTTGTTGCTGTTGTACTCTCTGCCTTGGTAAACTATCCCCCTTAGCTGTATCTGAGCCCAAGCTTGCTTTCCCCACTCCTAAATGCCTGAATTCAAAGAAAACCTTTCAAGAGGTATGTAGGTGAGTAAATATGACTATTCAGGTAGCTGCCTCATAAACTAGAATTCTAACAGAAGTGAGGGAACATCAGGAGACTGCAGAGAATTTCCATTTGCAAACTGTGGTAGTTTAGGTTGGCACACTGAATAATTTCTATTGCTTCACAAAGTGTAGAAAAAAAGGTTACTCCTCTCTGATTCTACCAGAGCTGTTTATAAACATCCATGAAAGAACTTACAGCTGGGACTGACTAACAAAAATATGTAATCATGCCAGATAAAAGGTAGCTGGCTCTTTAAATAGAACAGTCAAGGCAGAATCATGAATCACATTCAAGTATCAGATTTGCTAATAGGAGAGGCTATAGTAACCCATTACACACATAAAAACAGAGTCAACACCCATTCTCACCCTGAATGGGAGATGAGTCTCAGTTACTCAGGAGAAGGACCCAACTTACAGCTGCCTTCCTCCTGCAATTCCTGCACCTCCATGAAGCACAACATCACTGCATCTGGCTCTGCTAGCCATTGCTGCCTCTGGCAGCCCAGGTCACCCCCACTGCTTCTCTTCTCACTTGGGTTCCTCCAACAAAGGTGCTGCTGCAGTTTTTCTTTCCAGCCTCACAGACTGGATTAAAGTCATACAATGCTAGAAGTAGCAATCATCAACATCTGCACTTCCTGTAAAGCTGTAACTCTGTTTAACCAATATACGAGCTACACACTGAGCAGAGCTACTCCAGATTAGCTATAAAGCTAAGTTGGAGTGGATTCCCAGAAGTAATAAA
Organism: Perdix hodgsoniae; assembly: GCA_035772895.1. Classification (NCBI taxonomy): domain Eukaryota; kingdom Metazoa; phylum Chordata; class Aves; order Galliformes; family Phasianidae; genus Perdix; species Perdix hodgsoniae. The sequence continues at coordinate 581,872 of JAPSGF010000149.1, forward strand.
GAACCCAAATCCTCAAGGTCATACACACTAACTTTCCACAACACAACACTTGGAGTGATTTCCAGTGAAGGCACTTCAGAAGAGAACAACAATGGGCACTCAGCTTTGTGTTAGATGACTTTGTCTCACTATGGCATTGTGCTACCAACATAGTAATCGGTCCTTTTTCATTCACTACATTTCCTCTGGTGTCCAAAGCCAAGAGATGCCAGTTAAACCCAACCAGATGCAATACAGCGAGTCCTTTCAGATTGGACCATGGCCCTGTACCCTCTCACCCTACACCAACCTCACTAACCACCCACGATGAGTCAATCGGCTGGGCCATTAAGTATTTCCAGGAGCCTAACAACTCTCTTCATAAGAAAAGATATGTAGAAATCACGTCCTAACAGTAGGTGCAACTTCAATGCAGGTCTGACTTTCTACTGAAGTCTATTCCGAGCTCATAAACATTTATATTTATGAAGATTCTTTTGCAAGATCAGTTTCTCCATCTCACAGCTGCGGGAGGAAGATATTCATGCCGCTGAAAACACACAAATTGTTTTTCTATTACATCTTTCAGTTAACTTTATCAGACCTACGGACACCCCGCGAGGCAGCTGTATATTAGCGTTTGTCATTACACGTGTCAGGCACTGGAAATGCTGATGTTACACAAAGCTGGAGAGTTTATGGCAACATAAATAGTTGCTACAATGTTTTAAGTCATCGGTTTGGGTGCAGGATTTCTAATCTCCCCCTGCTGCACTCCCCCCCGCCACCTTGGGTAAACTTTTAATCTCCAGTGCAGAGGCCTATTATTAGAGCTGGCTGAAAAAAGCTAAAGGCTTGTTGTTTATTATGGAGAAGGTTTGGGCAAAGCCTTCAAAAAAAAAAAAAACAGAACTAAATCACTGACTTTTCAGAGGAGGAACAGACCAAGACATTTCCTTTACAAACTGTTTCTCTGAATAAAAAGCAGTTAATGACTCAACACAAAGTAACACCCTTTCCAAAGGAGAAGTTTCAGTTCGGGAAGGAGAAACCAGTGCCACCGAACGCTCAGCACCCGAAGACAAACCAAACCCAACCCAAAGACCACGCATCCCACGAGGCAAGCTGGCTTCCACACCATTTAAACACAGAACGAGCTGCCAGCGGCCCAGCCCAAGGGCTGAGCTGGGCAGCGTGCGAAGCGAAGCCTCACCCAGTGCTGTGCACTGGGACGGGCGCAGCCAGCACAGCCTCCCCACCTCCCCCTCCCCCTCCCCACGCAGGAAAAGTGCAGGAAGCAACCGCAGCTCCAGGTTGTTCAGCCCCGTTCCGAGAAAATAAAAGGGGGATTAAAAGAAAAAAGAAAGGAAGGAAGGAAGCGGGGACGAGGGGAAAGAGCAGCTCGACGCCACCACGGCAGCCGTGGCACGGGCGGGCCGGGCGCTGGAAGGAGGACGCGGGCGAAGAGGGAGCGCGGACCGCGGACAGAAGCCGGCACCGCCGCGCGGCTGAAGGCGAGGAGAGCAGCGGGCCGCGCGCGGGGGCGGCGCCCGACGGCCGGCAGGGCGAAACGGAGCGGCGGGGCGGCACCGCGCCGGGACGCGGACCGAAGGGGGGGGGGGGGGGGGGGGGGGAGCGGAGCGGCCCCGAGGAGCCACGCGGGCAGCCCGAGCTTCGGGGGCCGCCCCGGGCAGGGCGAAACCTCCCGGCCAACTCCGCGCACACCGAAACTTGCCCGGACTTTCCCGGGCCCCGCCCGCCCTCCTCCGGGATCACCGAAACGCGACGGACGGACGGACGGACCGACCGACCCCGGCCCCGCGGCCGCTCCCGGAAGCCGCGCCGCCCCGGCCCCGCCCGCAGCCCCGCTCCCGACCCGCGGCCTCCGCTCCGGCCGCCGTGACCCGGCCCGGCCCGCCGCCAAAAGTTTGCACGCGGGGCGACCGCGAGGGAAGAGCGCCGGAGTTACCGGAGAAGGGCAGATGGAGCCGCGCCGCGCGATCCGCTCCGACCCCCGGCCGCTTTGTCTCGGCCGCACCCGCTCCCGTCCCGCGGAGGAAATGGGCTCTTCCGGCCGCCTCCCGCCGCCGCTCCCGCCCCGCCCGGCCGCTGTTCCCGGCACCGCCCGCCGCGCCGCCCCGCGGCCAGGTGACGGCCCGGACGGGGGGCGCCGCCCGCCCCACCTCGGCCCCGCTGTCCGGCCGGGCCGTGCTGCGGCGCCCCTCACAGCTCGCACGCTTGGGGCAGGACCGACACGTCCAGTCAAAAAACAGCCCGGTTACTGACCGGACAGAGTGAGACCGCAGCGTGCTTCCGCTTGGAAAGACCCTCCTGCAGCACCCAGCCCACCCCACCGGCACTGCCGCAGTCCCCGAGCACCACATCCACGGTCTCAGTGCCCGTGGGACGGGGCCCCGTCCCAGCAGACTGCTCCGAGGCTTGACC